>WQNJ02000299.1:0-43553 GCA_016584745.2 Phylloscopus trochilus trochilus | reverse complement strand
GTCCCCAAAACGTCCTCAAAAAAAATCCCAAAACATCCCTAAAATGTCCCCAAAACATCCTCCAACATCCCAAAAATGTCACCAAAAATGTCCCCAAAATGTCCCCAAACTTCCCCAAAACGTCCCCAAATGTCCCCAAAACATCCCCAAACGTCCCCAACCGTCCCCAGGCTGGGCCGCAGTGTCCCTTGGGTGTCCCAGAGTTCCCTTGGGTGTCCCCCCAAGTTCCTCAGATCCTCCCTCATTCCCAAGTGTCCCAAAACGTCCCCAAAACGTCCCCAAACTTCCCCAAATGTCCCAAAATGTCCCCAAAACGTCCCCAAAACGTCGTCCAAAAATTTCCCTAAAACGTCCTCCAACGTCCCAAAAATGTCACCAAAAACGTCCCCGGAACACCTCCAAATGTCCCCGGAATGTCCCCAAATGTCCCCAAAAACGTCCCCAAACATCCCCAAAACGTCCCCAAACGTCCCCAAAACGTCCCCCAACCCGTCCCCAGGCTGGGCCGCAGCGACGGCGACGGCGCCTGGTGCCCGGCGGGGCCGGTGTTCCCGGCCGAGCAGGAGTTCCTGGAGGTGGACCTGGGCCGGCTGCACCTGGTGACGCTGGTGGGGACGCAGGGACGCCACGCCGGGGGACACGGCCGCGAGTTCGCCCGGCAGTACCGGCTGCGCTACAGCCGCGACCGGCGCCGCTGGCTGCGCTGGAGGGACCGCTGGGGACACGAGGTGCTGGCACCGGGGACGGCCGGGGGGTTTGGGGACATCGGGGACATTGGGGACGTTGGGGGGGTTGGGGGCTTTGGGGACATCCAGGGACGTTGGGGACACTGGGGACATTGGGGGGGGTTTGGGGGCTTTGGGGACATCCAGGGACGTTGGGGACATCAGGGACATTGGGGGGGTTTGGGGGCTTTGGGGACATCTGGGACGTTGGGGACACTGGGGACATTGGGGACATCGGGGACATTGCGGGGGTTCAGGGACATTGGGGACATCAGGGACTTTGGGGGGGGGTTGGAGGCTTTGGGGACATCTGGACCTTGAGGACATCGGGGACATTGCGGGGGGTTTGGGGACGTTGGGGACATCTAGGGAATTTGGGGACATTGAGGATGTCGGGGCATCGGGGATGTCAGGGGGGGTTGGGGACATTGGGGACATCGGGGACATTTGAGGGGATTTGGGGACATTGGGGGATTTGGGGACATTGAGGATGTTGGGGACATTGGGGACATTGAGGGATTTGGGGACATTGGAGACATTGGGGGGATTTGGGAACATTGAGGGGATGTTGGGGACACTGAGGACATTTGGGGACATTTGGGGACCTTGTCCGGGGGACACCCCGGCCATCCCGAGCTCACTCTGAGGTGCCGACGGCCGCCCCGGTGGCCCCCGCAGGTGATCGGTGGCAACGAGGACCCCGAGGGGGTGGTGCTGAAGGACCTGTCCCCGCCGGCGGTGGCCCGGGCGCTGCGGGTGTACCCGCGGGCGCCGCGCGCCATGAGCGTCTGCCTGCGCCTGGAGCTCTACGGCTGCCCCTGGGAGGGTGGGTGTCACCTCCCTGTCACCTCCCTGTCACCTCCCTGTCACCTCCCTGTCACCTCCCGGGCACCCATGAGTCACCTCTGGCCCACCCCAGCCTGGATGAGGCTGGCGGCCACCAAGGGGGTGGTGGTCGCCCATGGCCACGTCGGTCGCTCAACCGTTGGTGGTGGCACCTGAGTGGGGGGTTTGTCACTGTGGGGTCATCGGTTGGGTGTTGGGGTCATTGGTTGGGTGTTGGGGTCATTGGTTGGGTGTTGGGGTCAATGGTTGGGTGTTGTGGTCACTCATTGGGTGTTGGGGTCATTGGTTGGGTGTTGGGGTCATTGGTTGGGTGTTGGGGTCACTCATTGGGTGTTGGGGTCAATGGTTGGGTGTTGGGGTCACTCATTGGGTGTTGGGGTCATTGGTTGGGTGTTGGGTCAATGGTTGGGTGCTGGGGTCACTCATTGGGTGTTGGGGTCATTGGTTGGGTGCTGGGGTCACTCATTGGGTGTTGGGGTCATTGGTTGGGTGCTGGGGTCACTCATTGGGTGTTGGGGTCAGTGGTTGGGTGTTGGGGTCATTGGTTGGGTGCTGGGGTCACTCATTGGGTGTTGGGGTCACTCATTGGGTGTTGGGGTCAATGGTTGGGTGTTGGGGTCAGAGGTTGGGTGTTGGGGTCATTCATTGGGTGTTGGGGTCAGAGGTTGGGTGTTGGGGTCATTCATTGGGTGTTGGGGTCATTCATTGGGTGTTGGGGTCAATGGTTGGGTGTTGGGGTCAGTGGTTGGGTGTTGGGGTCACTGGTTGGGTGTTGGGGTCACTCATTGGGTGTTGGGGTCATTGGTTGGGTGCTGGGGTCACTCATTGGGTGTTGGGGTCATTGGTTGGGTGTTGGGGTCACTCATTGGGTGTTGGGGTCACTCATTGGGTGTTGGGGTCACTGGGTGGGTGTTGGGGTCATTCATTGGGTGTTGGGGTCACTCATTGGGTGTTGGGGTCAATGGTTGGGTGTTGGGGTCAGTGGTTGGGTGTTGGGGTCACTCATTGGGTGTTGGGGTCACTCATTGGGTGTTGGGGTCACTCATTGGGTGTTGGGGTCACTCGTTGGGTGTTGGGGTCACTCATTGGGTGTTGGGGTCACTGGTTGGGTGTTGGGGTCACTGGTTGGGTGTTGGGGTCAATGGTTGGGTGTTGGGGTCACTCATTGGGTGTTGGGGTCATTGGTTGGGTGTTGGGGTCAATGGTTGGGTGTTGGGGTCACTGGTTGGGTGTTGGGGTCACTCATTGGGTGTTGGGGTCACTCATTGGGTGTTGGGGTCACTCATTGGGTGTTGGGGTCAGTGGTTGGGTGTTGGGGTCAGTGGTTGGGTGTTGGGGTCACTCATTGGGTGTTGGGGTCAATGGTTGGGTGTTGGGGTCAATGGTTGGGTGTTGTGGTCACTCATTGGGTGTTGGGGTCATTGGTTGGGTGTTGGGGTCATTGGTTGGGTGTTGGGGTCACTCATTGGGTGTTGGGGTCAATGGTTGGGTGTTGGGGTCACTCATTGGGTGTTGGGGTCATTGGTTGGGTGTTGGGGTCAATGGTTGGGTGCTGGGGTCACTCATTGGGTGTTGGGGTCATTGGTTGGGTGCTGGGGTCACTCATTGGGTGTTGGGGTCATTGGTTGGGTGCTGGGGTCACTCATTGGGTGTTGGGGTCAGTGGTTGGGTGTTGGGGTCATTGGTTGGGTGCTGGGGTCACTCATTGGGTGTTGGGGTCACTCATTGGGTGTTGGGGTCAATGGTTGGGTGTTGGGGTCAGAGGTTGGGTGTTGGGGTCATTCATTGGGTGTTGGGGTCATTCATTGGGTGTTGGGGTCAATGGTTGGGTGTTGGGGTCAGTGGTTGGGTGTTGGGGTCACTGGTTGGGTGTTGGGGTCACTCATTGGGTGTTGGGGTCATTGGTTGGGTGTTGGGGTCACTCATTGGGTGTTGGGGTCATTGGTTGGGTGTTGGGGTCACTCATTGGGTGTTGGGGTCACTCATTGGGTGTTGGGGTCACTGGGTGGGTGTTGGGGTCATTCATTGGGTGTTGGGGTCATTGGTTGGGTGTTGGGGTCATTCATTGGGTGTTGGGGTCACTCATTGGGTGTTGGGGTCACTGGTTGGGTGTTGGGGTCACTGGTTGGGTGTTGGGGTCAATGGTTGGGTGTTGGGGTCACTCATTGGGTGTTGGGGTCATTGGTTGGGTGTTGGGGTCAATGGTTGGGTGTTGGGGTCACTGGTTGGGTGTTGGGGTCACTCATTGGGTGTTGGGGTCACTGGGTGGGTCACGGGATTAATCCTGGTTGTGACCCCCTGATGACCCCATGCTGACCCCGTGATGACCCCCTAATTACCCCATGATGACCCCATGGTGACCCCATGGTGACCCCATGGTGACCCCATGGTGACTCCGTGGTGACCCCACGGTGCCACCTCCCCGTCCCCAGCCGGGCTCGTGTCCTACACGGCGCCGCGGGGACACGTCATGGCCCTGGACCCCGTCCCCATCGTCCTCAACGACTCCACCTACGACGGCTTCAGCGCCGGCCCGTGAGTGCCACTGGCCCCAGCTGTCCCCAGGTGTCCCCAGGTGTCCCCAGGTGTCCCCAGGTGTCTCCAAGGGTCTCACCTGCCCTGGCCATCCCCAAGAATTCCCAAATTTCCTGGATCTGACCTCCCCCCCAAGTGTCTCCAAACTGTCCCGGGTTGTCCCCAGGCAGGTGGGATGGGACAATTCTGGTGTCCAGGTGTGTCCCACCTGCCCAGGTGTCACTGGTGGATCTCCAGGTGTCATTGGTGGATCTCAGGTGGGTGGGACGGGACAACCCCGGTATCCAGGTGTGTCCCACCTGCCCAGGTGTCACTGGGAGCTCCCCAGGTGGGTGGGACGGGACAACCCCAGTATCCAGGTGTGTCCCACCTGCCCAGGTGTCATTGGGGGATCTCCAGGTGTCACTGGGTGGTCTCCAGGTGGGTGGGACGGGACAACCCCGGTATCCAGGTGTGTCCCACCTGCCCAGGTTGCACTTCGGGGGGCTGGGCCAGCTCTCGGACGGGGTCCTGGGCCTCGACGACTTCCTGAGGACCCGCGAGCGCCGCCTGTGGCCGGGCTACGACTACGTGGGGTGGCCCCGCCCACCGGGGCCCCAGCCCCACCTGGAGCTGGAGTTCGAGTTCCAGGAGCTCCGCACCTTCCACGCCATGCAGGTGCCCCAGGGAATGCTGGGAGCTCTGGGGATTGTGGGATTGGTCGGCCACGGATGGGTGGATGTGCAACCACCAATCAAATCCAGGGGGGGTTGAGATGTCCATCTGGAGACCCTTTGGCTTGGTCACCTTGCCCCAGGGCATCATGGGACGGTGGGAAAGGGCTGTCCTGGAGATTTGGGCTCTGGGAATTGTGGGATTGATCAGCCACGGATGCACAGATGAGTGGCGACCAATCAAATCCAGAGGGGGGTTGAGATGTCCATCTGGAGACCCTTTGGCTTGGTCACCTTGCCCCAGGGCATCATGGGATGCGTCGTCACCCCTCCCTCCCCCCCCGCCCAGGTCCACTGCAACAACCTCCACACGCGCGGGGTCGGGATCTTCCGGGCCGTCGAGTGTCGCTTCAAGAAGATCTTGGCCACGGCCTGGGAGGCCACGGTGGCCACCCACAGCCTGGCCGGGGCCACCAAGGACCCCAGCGCCCGCTGGGTCACCGTCCCCTTGGGCGGGCGACACGCCCGCTTCATCCAGTGCCGCTTCTTCTTCGGCGCCGAGTGGATGCTCTTCAGTGAGGTCGCCTTCGTCTCAGGTTGGGCGTTGGGGTCACTCATTGGGTGTTGGGGTCATTCGTTGGGTGTTGGGGTCACTCATTGGGTGTTGGGGTCAATGGTTGGGTGTTGGGGTCACTCATTGGGTGTTGGGGTCACTCATTGGGTGTTGGGGTCATTCATTGGGTGTTGGGGTCACTCATTGGGTGTTGGGGTCAATGGTTGGGTGTTGGGGTCACTGGTTGGGTGTTGGGGTCACTCATTGGGTGTTGGGGTCTCTCATTGGGTGTTGGGGTCACTGGTTGGGTGTTGGGGTCAATGGTTGGGTGTTGGGGTCTCTCATTGGGTGTTGGGGTCACTCATTGGGTGTTGGGGTCACTGGGTGGGTGTTGGGGTCACTGGATGGGTGTTGGGGTCACTCATTGGGTGTTGGGGTCATTGGTTGGGTGCTGGGGTCACTCATTGGGTGTTGGGGTCACTGGTTGGGTGCTGGGGTCACTCATTGGGTGTTGGGGTCACTGGTTGGGTGTTGGGGTCATTGGTTGGGTGTTGGGGTCACTCATTGGGTGTTGGGGTCATTGGTTGGGTGCTGGGGTCACTCATTGGGTGTTGGGGTCACTGGTTGGGTGTTGGGGTCAATGGTTGGGTGTTGGGGTCACTCATTGGGTGTTGGGGTCACTCATTGGGTGTTGGGGTCAATGGTTGGGTGTTGGGGTCAATGGTTGGGTGTTGGGGTCACTCATTGGGTGTTGGGGTCACTCATTGGGTGTTGGGGTCACTCATTGGGTGTTGGGGTCAATGGTTGGGTGTTGGGGTCACTCATTGGCTGTTGGGGTCACTCATTGGGTGTTGGTGTCACTCATTGGGTGTTGGGGTCAATGGTTGGGTGTTGGGGTCACTGGATGGGTGTTGGGGTCACTCATTGGGTGTTGGGGTCATTGGTTGGGTGTTGGGGTCAATGGTTGGGTGTTGGGGTCACTCATTGGGTGTTGGGGTCACTCATTGGGTGTTGGGGTCATTCATTGGGTGTTGGGGTCACTCATTGGGTGTTGGGGTCATTGGTTGGGTGTTGGGGTCATTGGTTGGGTGTTGGGGTCATTGGTTGGGTGTTGGGGTCACTCATTGGGTGTTGGGGTCATTGGTTGGGTGTTGGGGTCATTGGTTGGGTGTTGGGGTCATTGGGTGGGTGTTGGGGTCATTCATTGGGTGTTGGGGTCATTGGTTGGGTGTTGGGGTCATTGGTTGGGTGTTGGGGTCACTGGTTGGGTGTTGGGGTCATTGGTTGGGTGTTGGGGTCACTGGTTGGGTGTTGGGGTCATTGGGTGGGTGTTGGGGTCACTCATTGGGTGTTGGGGTCATTGGTTGGGTGTTGGGGTCACTGGTTGGGTGTTGGGGTCATTGGTTGGGTGTTGGGGTCACTCATTGGGTGTTGGGGTCAATGGTTGGGTGTTGGGGTCACTCATTGGGTGTTGGGGTCACTCGTTGGGTGTTGGGGTCACTCATTGGGTGTTGGGGTCATTGGGTGGGTGTTGGGGTCACTCATTGGGTGTTGGGGTCACTCATTGGGTGTTGGGGTCACTCATTGGGTGTTGGGGTCACTGGTTGGGTGTTGGGGTCACTCATTGGGTGTTGGGGTCACTCATTGGGTGTTGGGGTCATTCATTGGGTGTTGGGGTCATTGGTTGGGTGTTGGGGGTCATTGGTTGGGTGTTGGGGTCACTCATTGGGTGTTGGGGTCACTCATTGGGTGTTGGGGTCATTCATTGGGTGTTGGGGTCATTGGTTGGGTGTTGGGGGTCATTGGTTGGGTGCTGGGGTCACTCATTGGGTGTTGGGGTCACTCATTGGGTGTTGGGGTCACTCATTGGGTGTTGGGGTCATTGGTTGGGTGCTGGGGTCAATGGTTGGGTGTTGGGGTCAATGGTTGGGTGTTGGGGTCACTCATTGGGTGTTGGGGTCACTCATTGGGTGTTGAGGTCACCGGTTGGGTGTTGGGGTCACTCATTGGGTGTTGGGTCACTCATTGGGTGTTGGGGTCACTGGTTGGGTGTTGGGGTCACTCATTGGGTGTTGGGGTCACTCATTGGGTGTTGAGGTCACCGGTTGGGTGTTGGGGTCACTCATTGGGTGTTGGGGTCATTGGTTGGGTGTTGGGGTCACTCATTGGGTGTTGGGGTCACTGGTTGGGTGTTGGGGTCACTCATTGGGTGTTGGGGTCACTCATTGGGTGTTGGGGTCACTGGTTGGGTGTTGGGGTCACTCATTGGGTGTTGGGGTCACTCATTGGGTGTTGGGGTCATTGGTTGGGTGTTGGGGTCACTGGTTGGGTGTTGGGGTCATTGGTTGGGTGTTGGGGTCACTCATTGGGTGTTGGGGTCACTCATTGGGTGTTGGGGTCACTGGTTGGGTGTTGGGGTCACTGGTTGGGTGTTGGGGTCACTGGTTGGGTGTTGGGGTCACTCATTGGGTGTTGGGGTCAATGGTTGGGTGTTGGGGTCACTCATTGGGTGTTGGGGTCAATGGTTGGGTGTTGGGGTCACTCATTGGGTGTTGGGGTCACTCATTGGGTGATGACATCATTGCCTGACCAACGAGGTCATTGCCGATCAATGACGTCGTTATTCGGCGATGACGTCATTGACCGTCAATGACATCATCGGCTGTCGATGACGTCATCGTCCTTGACCCCCGATGACGTCACCAATGACCCTCCCCGCCCCCAGAGGTGCTGGACGACCCCGTGGGTGCCAGTGGGTGGCCCCCGACCCCTGACCCCTCCGCCGCCATCTTGGAAGACGGGGGCGGGGCCACCAACGCCACCTCCCCAGGTAGGCGGGGCTTAGCTGGGTGGGGCTTTCAATGGGCGGGGCTTAACTGGGTGGGGATGGAGTGGGTGGAGCTAAACTGGGCAGGGCTTAACTGGACAAGGGATCACCTGGGAGGGGATGGAGTGGGTGGGGCTTAACTGGGCGGGGCTCAACGAAGCGTGGTTGAAATGGGCGTGGCTTTCTCCGAGGTGGGCGTGGCCAGGACGCCTCCCCGCCCCTCCCAGCAGCCCCCGGGGCGGCCAATGGCGAGGCGGGGCAGTCGCCGGCGCTGCTGGGCTGCCTGGGCGCCATCATCCTCCTCCTGCTGGCCCTCATCATCCTCACCCTGCGGCGCCGCCTCTGCGCCGGGGCGCTGGGCAAGGTCACTGGGAGGGACTGGGAGGGACTGGGAGGGGATTGGGATGGACTGGGAGGGACTGGGAGGGAACTGGGTGGGACTGGGATGGACTGGGAGGGACTGGGAGGGGACTGGGAGGGAACTGGGAGGGGATTGGGAGGGACTGGAATGGACTGGGATGGACTGGGAGGGACTGGGAGGGAACTGGGAGGGACTGGGAGGGGATTGGGAATTCAGACCTCAGGATCCAGCGGCCAAGCTGTTAAATTCTGATGGGCTGAACTGGGCTGGACCGGTTCTAATCAGTCCAAACCGGTTCTAAATGGAGATAAACCGGTTCTGTCTACTCGGAACCGGTTCCAGCTGAGACTGCACTGGTTCTAATTGGTCCTAACTGCTCGGAACCGGTTCTAACTGCTCAGAACCGGTTCTGACCGGTTCTAACTGCTCGGAACGGGTCGGAACCGGTTCTAACAGCTGGGAACGGGTTCTGACCCGTTCTGACCGGTTCTAACTGCTCGGAACCAGTTCTAACTGCTCGGAACGGGTTCTGACCGGTTCTGACCGGTTCTAACTGCTGGGAACAGGTTCTGACCGGTTCTAACTTCTTGGAACCGGTTCTGACCGGTTCTGCCCGCTCGGAACCAGTTCTAACGGGTTCTAACTACTGGGAACGGGTTCTGACCGGTTCTGACGGGTTCTATTTGCTGTGAACGGGTTCTGACCGGTTCTGACCGGTTCTAACTGCTGTGAACGGGTTCTGACCGGTTCTGACCGGTTCTAACTGCTCGGAACCAGTTCTAACTGCTGTGAACGGGTTCTGACCGGTTCTAACGGCTCAGAACCGGTTCTAACTGCTGGGAACGGGTTCTGACCGGTTCTGACCGGTTCTAACTGCTGGGAACCGGTTCTAACTGCTGTGAACGGGTTCTGACCGGTTCTAACTGCTGTGAACGGGTTCTGACCGGTTCTAACGGCTCAGAACCGGTTCTAACTGCTGGGAACGGGTTCTGACCGGTTCTGACCGGTTCTGACTGCTGTGAACGGGTTCTGTCCGGTTCTGACCGCTGGAACCGGTTCTGCCGGGTCAGTCGCAGGGCGCGGGGCCGGAGGCGGCGCTGCGGGTGCAGCTCTCGGGGGACACCGTGGTCATCAACAACGCCACGGGCGGGGCCGGCGCGCGGGGGCTGCCCCGCTACGAGCGGATCCCAACCGGAACCGGAACCGGAACCGGCACCGGCACCGGAACCGGAACCGGAACCGGGGAGTACCAGGAACCCACCCGGGCATGGCCCCAACCCCCCCTGCACCCCCCAGGGGCTGGTGAGAAATGGGGAGGGGGGGAAAATGGGGAAAAAAATGGGGAAAAAATGGGAAAAAAGGGAAAAAAGGAGAGAAGAAAGAAGAGGAAAAAATGGGGAAAAAATGGGGAAAAAAGGGAAAAAAAAGAGAGAAGAAAGAAGAGGAAAAAAGGAGAGAAAAAGGAGAGAAAAAGGGAAAAAAGGAGATAAAAAGGAGGGGGGAAAAGGGGAAAAAAAGAGAGAAAAAAGAGGGGGAAAAATGGGTAAACATAGGGAAAACAGAGAGAAAAAGGAGAGGAAAAAAGGGGAAAAAAGGGGGAAAAGGGAAAAAAGGGGAAAAGTGGGAAAAACAAAAAAAAAGGCGTAAAGGGGAAAAAGGAAAAAAGGGGGAAAGGGAAAAAAAGGGGGAAAAAGGGAAAAAAAGAAGAAAGGGAATAAAAGGAGAAAAAGGGGAAAAAATGGGAAAAAGGGAAAAAGGAGGAAAAAAGGGAAAAAAAGGGGAAAAAGGGAAAAAAAGGGAAAAAGGGAAAAGAAAAAAAGGGAAAAAGGGAAAAAAGGGGAAAAGGGCGGGAAAAGGAGGGAGTTGAGCATTTTTTCCCTATTTTTATTTTTTTTGTCTGGAACCTCCCCAAAAAATCTCCCCGAGAATGAGGGGAAGGCTCAGAACGGCCCCAAAAATCCCTTGGGAATTGTAGAGGGGGGATGGACACCTGGCCACGCCCCCTCTGACCACACCCATCTCTGACCACGCCCCCCCAGCCAATCCGGCCTATCGGCTGCTCCTGGCCACCTACGCCCGGCCAATGGGAGGCCTCGCCCGAGCCCCGCCTGACGGCGCCAAGCCAATCAACACTGACGGTAAAGGGCGGGGCCGGGAGAGGGTCACGCCCACTTTAGCCACGCCCACACCCACCTCACTTGTGCCCCTCCCACCTGCGCAGGTGAGGCCGAGAGAGGGGCGGGGGCTTACGCCGAGGCTGACGTCACCGGAGGCTCCGCCTATGCGCTGGCTGGCCCCGCCCATGGCCCCGCCCATGGCCCCGCCCATGGCCACGCCCTCCCCTCCTTCCCCCGGCGCCATCTCCGCTTCCGGGAGAAGCTGGGGGAGGGGCAGTTCGGAGAGGTAAGCCACGCCCCCTCAAAGAGGCCACACCCATAGTGGCTTAGCTCCACCCCGAGGGCTTTAGCCCCGCCCCCAAATAAATTGCCACGCCCCCATGTTGTTTAGCTCTTCTTAAGGCCACACCCACAATTGCTTAGCCCCGCCCCATTTGTTCTTCCCCATCCCCATTGAGATGGCCCCGCCCACCTCCTCGAGGCTCCACCCACTTCCATGGGTCTGGCCCCGCCCACATCGAGGCCACACCCCTGTGGTTTGGCCACACCCCCCCTTTCCTTTGGCCCCGCCCCAGGTGCTGCTGTGCGAGGTCATCGCCCCCCACACCCTGGGCTTGGCCCCGCCCCCCGGATCGGGCCCCGCCCCCCAGGCCGCAGGGCGCCCCCTGCTGGTGGCGGTCAAAGTGCTGCGGCCGGACGCCAGCAAGAACGCCCGGTAGGGAACTGGGGGAACTGGGAGGGAACTGGGGGAACTGGGAGGGAACTGGGAGGGACTGGGAGGGAACTGGGAGGGACTGGGAGGGAACTGGGAGGGAACTGGGGGAACTGGGAGGGAACTGGGGGAACTGGGAGGGACTGGGAGGGACTGGGAGGGACTGGGATGGACTGGGATGGACTGGGGGGGACTGGGAGGGAACTGGGATGGACTGGGAGGGGCTGGGAGGGACTGGGATGGACTGGGAGGGACTGGGAGGGATGTGCCCAGGTGAGTCCAGATGCCCCCAGGTGTCGCCAGGTGTATCTCAGGTGTCCCCAGGCATCCCCAGGTGTATCCCAGGTGTATCCCAGCCATATCCCAGGTGTCCCCAGGTGTGCCCAGGTACACCCAGGTGTATCCCAGATGTATCTCAAGCATCACCAGGTGTATCTCAGGCATCCCCAGATGTATCTCAGGCATACCCAGGTGTCCCCAGGTGTGCCCAGGTGTGCCCAGGTGTCCCCAGGTGTATCCCAGGTGTAATCCAGGTATCCCAGGTATCCCCGGTTGTATCCCAGGTGTATCTCAGGCATACCCAGGTGTATTCAGGTGTGCCCAGGTGTGCCCAGGTGTATCTCAGGTGTCCCCAGGTATCCCCAGGTGTATCCCACGCGTATCCCGTGTGTCCCCAGGTGTATCCCAGATGTATCTCAGGCATATCCAGGTGTGCCCAGGTGTGCCCAGGTGTCCCCAGGTGTCACCAGGTGTATCCCAGATGTATCTCAGGCATACTCAGGTGTGCCCAGGTGTGCCCAGGTGTACCCAGGTGTATCCCAGGTGTAATCCAGGTATCCCAGGTATCCCCAGGTGTATCCCAGGTGTATCTCAGGTATCCCCAGGTGTGCCCAGGTGTCCCGAGGTGTATCTCAGATGTCCCCAGGTGTATCCCAGATGTATCTCAGGCATACCCAGGTGTCCCCAGGTGTGCCCAGGTATCCCCAGGTGTATCCCAGATGTATCTCAAGCATCACCAGGTGTATCTCAGGCATCCCCAGGTGTATCTCAGGTATACCCAGGTGTGCCCAGGTGTCCCCAGGTGTATCTCAGGTGTCCCCAGGTATCCCCAGGTGTATCCCACGCGTATCTCGTGTGTCCCCAGGTGTACCCCAGATGTATCTCAGGCATATCCGGGTGTGCCCAGGTGTGCCCCGGTGTCCCCAGGTGTATCCCAGGTGTATCTCAGGCATACTCAGGTGTGCCCAGGTGTGCCCCGGTGTCCCCAGGTGTATCCCAGATGTATCTCAGGCATACCCAGGTGTGCCCAGGTGTACACAGGTGTGCCTAGGTGTGCCCAGGTGTATCCCAGATGTATCTCAGGCATAGCCAGGTGTATCCCGGGTGTGCCCAGGTGTGCCCAGGTGTGCCCAGGTGCGCCGATCCCGCGGTTTTTTTGTCCCCAGGCGGGATTTCCTGCAGGAGGCGCGCACCCTGGGCCGGCTGCGGGACCCCAACATCGTGCGGCTGCTGGGGGTGTGCGGGGGGCCCGGCCCCCTCTGCATCGTCACCGAGTACATGGAGCACGGAGACCTGCACCAGTTCCTGGGCGGGCCCCGCGGACACGCCCTCAGGTGGGACACGCCCACCTCCGGACACACCCGTGGAGAAAAAGAAAAATATTATATTTTTTTGGGGGGGAGAAAATAAAAGCAATATTTTTCTTGAGAAAAATCTAAAAAATAACAATATATTTTTTTAAATAAATTTTAAAATATATATATTTTTTTAAAAGAAATTTTTAAAGTTTTTTAAAATAAAAATGAATACGTTTTTGAGAAAAATAAAAATACACGTATCTTTGGAGAAAACAATTTAAAAAATCAATGTTTTTGAGAAAAATAATTTTTTTTTTTTGAGGAAAAATAGAATTTTTTGGGTTGGTTGTTTTTTTTTTGAGAAAAAATAGAATTTTTTGGGGGTGGTTTTTTTTTTGGGAGAAAAATAAAAACAATTTAATTTAATTTTTTTTTTTTTCCCAGCCTCCCCACCCTGCTGCAGGTGGGCGCTCAGATCGCCTCCGGGATGCGATTCCTGGCCGGGCTGAACTTTGTGCACCGGGATTTGGCCACCAGGAACTGCCTGGTGGGCGGCGGCTGCCCCCCGGGAGCCGCTCCGGGATCCGCTCCGGGATCCGCTCCGGGCTCGGAGCCGGGATGGGGTCAGGGCCAGGCCCCGGGAGCCGCCGGAGGCTTCACGGTGAAGGTGGCGGATTTCGGGATGAGCCGCAACCTGTACGCCGCCGATTATTACCGGGTGCGGGGCCGGGCCCTGCTGCCCATCCGCTGGATGGCCTGGGAGTGCATCCTGATGGTGAGGAGAGGGAATTTGGGAGGAAAAATCGGGTTTTTGGGGGGGAAATCGGGAATTTGGGGGGGGAAAATCGGGAGTTTGGGGGGGGGAAATCGGGAGTTTGGGGGGGAAATCGGGATTTTGGGGGGGGGAAATCGGGATTTTGGGGGGGGAAATCGGGAATTTGGGGGGGAAAATGGGGGTTGGGGGGAAAAATCGAGAAAATGGGGGTGAAAGAGGGGGGTTTGGGGGGAAATCGGGATTTGGGGGGAAAAAATGAGGGGGAAAAATGGGATTTTGGGGGGAAAATTGGCGTTTGTGGGGGAAAAATTTGGGCTGTTGGGGGGAAAAATTGGGATTTGGGGGGGTTTGGGGGGAAAAAAATTGGGATTTTGGAGGAAAAAAATTGGGATTTTGGGGGGAAAAATTGGGATTTTGGGGGGGAGAAATCGGGATTTGAGGGAAAAAATTGGGGTTGGGGGAAAAATCGGGATTTTGGGGGGAAATTGTGATTTTTGGGGGGAAATGGAGAAAAAATTGGGATTTTGGGGGGGAAATGGAGAAAAAAATGGGATTTTTGGTGATTTGGGGGGAAAAAGTTGAGATTTCGGGGTGGGAAAAATGGGATTTTTGGGAGGAAAAATGGAAAAAAATTTGGGATTTGGGGGAATTCGGGATCCCAGGGCACTTTCAGCCCGGCCAGCGACGCCTGGGCCTTCGGGGTGACGCTCTGGGAGGTGCCAAAACCTCCAAATCCCCGATCCCAACCCCCGAATTTCGAAATTCCCACCTCCCAAAAATTCCAAAAAAATTCCCAAAAAATTCCCAAAAAATTCCCAAACTCCCAAATCCCCAAAATTCGGGATCCCAGGGCACGTTCAGCCCGGCCAGCGACGCCTGGGCCTTCGGGGTGACGCTCTGGGAGGCGCCAAAACCTCCAAATCCTCGATCCCAACCCCCGAATTTCGAAATTCCCGCCTCCCAAAAATTCCCAAAAAATTCCCAAACTCCCAAATCCCCAAAATTCGGGATCCCAGGGCACGTTCAGCCCGGCCAGCGACGCCTGGGCCTTCGGGGTGACGCTCTGGGAGGTGCTGACGCGGTGCCGGGAGCAGCCCTACGGCGCCCTGAGCGACGAGCAGGTGATCGCCAACGCCGGGCACCACTTCCGCAACCGCGGGCAGCAGGTGGGACTGGGGGCCACTGGGAGCCACTGGGAGGGGACTGGGACAGACTGGGACAGACTGGGAGTGACTGGGAGCCACTGGGAGGGACTGGGAAGGACTGGGAGGGAACTGGGACAGACTGGGACAGACTGGGAGGGTATTGGGAGGGATTGGGAAGGGACTGGGAGGGACTGGGACAGACTGGGAGGGGCTGGGAGGGACTGGGAGGGACTGGGAGGGACTGGGACAGACTGGGAGGGACTGGGAGGGACTGGGAGGGACTGGGAATGGACTGGGACAGACTGGGAGGGACTGAGAGGGACTGGGAGGGGATTGGGAGGGACTGGGACAGACTGGGAATGGACTGGGACAGACTGGGAGTGTCTGGGAGGGGATTGGGAGGGACTGGGAGGGACTGGGAGGGACTGGGAGGGGATTGGAACAGACTGGGAGGGACTGGGAGATGTTTAGAGGGGGTTAAGGGGCACTGGGAGCAACTGGGAGGGAACTGGGAGGGAACTGGGCGGGACTGGAAGGGGATTGGGAGCGACTGGGAGGGGACTGGGAGCAACTGGGAATGGACTGGGAATGGACTGGGACGCACTGGGAGGCACTGGGAAGAGTTCATGGTGGGGCACGGGGAGGAACTGGGAATGAACTGGGAGGAACTGGGAATGAACTGGGAGGGACTGGGAATGAACTGGGAATGAACTGGGAGGAACTGGGAATGAACTGGGAGGGACTGGGAATGAACTGGGAATGAACTGGGAGGAACTGGGAGGGACTGGGAATGAACTGGGAATGAACTGGGAGGAACTGGGAATGAACTGGGAGGGACTGGGAATGAACTGGGAATGAACTGGGAGGAACTGGGAATGAACTGGGAGGGACTGGGAATGAACTGGGAATGAACTGGGAGGAACTGGGAATGAACTGGGAGGAACTGGGAGCAGCTGGGATGGGGTCACGGGGCCCAGCCCCTCCCAGTGGCTCCCAGTTGCTCCCAGTGGCTCCCAGTGGCTCCCAGTGGCTCCCAGTAACCCCAGTTTCCCAGGAGTACCTGCCCTGCCCCCCTGGCTGCCCCCCGGCCCTGCACCGGCTGATGCTGAGCTGCTGGGCCCGGGAGGCGGCCGAGCGGCCGGACTTCGGCCACCTGCAGCGGGCCCTGAGTGACCTTCATCATCATCATCTTCATCATCAATGAGTGACCATGGTCACCATCATCATCATCACTGAGCACCCTTTGGCCACCTGCAGCGGGCCCTGAGTGACCTTCATCGTCATCATCTTCATCACCAATGAGTGACCATGGTCACCATCATCATCATCAATGAGTGACCTTCATCATCACTGAGTGACCTTCATCATCAATGAGTGACCTTCATCGCCATCATCTTCATCATCAATGAGTGACCAAGGTCATTGTCATCATCATCACTGAGTGACCTTCAGCACCATCATCTTCATCATCAATGAGTGACCTTCATCACCATCATCTTCATCATCAATGAGTGACCTTCAGCACCATCATCATCATCACTGAGTGACCTTCATCATCACTGAGTGACCTTCATCACCATCATCTTCATCATCAATGAGTGACCATGGCCACCATCATCTTCATCATCAATGAGTGACCTTCATCACCATCATCTTCATCATCAATGAGTGACCTTCATCATCGTCATCATCAATGAGTGACCTTCAGCACCATCATCTTCATCATCAATGAGTGACCATGGCCCTCATCATCATCATCATCAATGAGTGACCTTCATCATCGTCATCATCAATGAGTGACCTTCATCACCATCATCTTCATCATCAATGAGTGACCATGGCCATCATCATCATCATCATCATGGTCACTGACCACCCTTCAGCCACCTGCAGCGGGCCCTGAGTGACCTTCATCACCATCATCTTCATCATCAATGAGTGACCTTCATCATCGTCATCATCAATGAGTGACTTTCAGCACCATCATCTTCATCATCAATGAGTGACCTTCATCATCATCTTCATCAATGAGTGACCTTCAGCACCATCATCTTCATCATCAATGAGTGACCTTCATCATCGTCATCATCAATGAGTGACTTTCAGCACCATCATCTTCATCATCAATGAGTGACCTTCAGCACCATCATCTTCATCATCAATGAGTGACCATGGCCATCATCATCACTGAGTACCCTTCTTCATCGTCATCATCGTCACTGAGCACCCTTCGGCCACCTGCAGTGGGCCCTGAGTGACCTTCATCACCATCATCTTCATCATCAATGAGTGACCTTCATCATCATCATCATCATCATCACTGAGTGACCTTCATCACCATCATCTTCATCATCAATGAGTGACCTTCATCATCATCATCATCATCATCACTGAGTGACCTTCAGCACCATCATCTTCATCATCAATGAGTGACCATGGCCACCATCATCATCATCAATGAGTGACCTTCAGCACCATCATCTTCATCATCAATGAGTGACCATGGCCTTCATCATCGTCATCATCATCATCATCACTGAGCACCCTTCGGCCACCTGCAGCGGGCCCTGAGTGACCTTCATCGTCATCATCTTCATCATCAATGAGTGACCTTCATCATCACTGAGTGACCTTCAGCACCATCATCTTCATCATCAATGAGTGACCATGGCCATCATCATCATCACTGAGTGACCTTCATCATCGTCATCATCTTCATCAATGAGTGACCATGGCCCTCATCATCGTCATCATCACTGAGCACCCTTCGGCCACCTGCAGCGGGCCCTGAGCGACCTTCATCGTCATCATCTTCATCATCAATGAGTGACCATGGCCACCATCATCATCATCATCACTGAGTGACCTTCAGCACCATCATCTTCATCATCAATGAGTGACCTTCATCATCGTCATCATCATCATCATCACTAACCACCCTTCGGCCACCTGCAGCGGGCCCTGAGTGACCTTCATCGTCATCATCCTCATCATCAATGAGTGACCTTCATCATCACTGAGTGACCTTCATCGCCATCATCTTCATCATCAATGAGTGACCATGGCCACCATCATCATCATCACTGAGTGACCTTCAGCACCATCATCTTCATCATCATTGAGTGACCTTCATCATCGTCATCATCATCATCATCACTGAGCACCCTTCGGCCACCTGCAGCGGGCCCTGAGTGACCTTCATCACCATCATCTTCATCATCAATGAGTGACCTTCATCATCAATGAGTGACCTTCATCACCATCATCATCATCATCAATGAGTGACCATGGCCACCATCATCATCATCACTGAGTGACCTTCAGCACCATCATCATCATCATCAATGAGTGACCATGGCCACCATCATCATCATCAATGAGTGACCTTCAGCACCATCATCTTCATCATCACTGAGTGACCTTCAGCACCATCATCTTCATCATCAATGAGTGACCATGGCCACCATCATCATCATCAATGAGTGACCTTCAGCACCATCATCTTCATCATCACTGAGTGACCTTCAGCACCATCATCTTCATCGTCAATGAGTGACCATGGCCATCATCATCATCATCATCATCACTGAGTGCCCTTCTTCATCGTCATCATCTTCATCAATGAGTGACCACGGCCCTCATCATCATCATCATCATCATCATCATCGAGTGACCTTCATCATCATCTTCATCATCCTCATCACTGGGTGACCATGGTCATCTTCGCCATCGTCATCTTCATCATTGAGTGACCACTGTCATCTTCATCTTCATCTTCATCATCTTCATCACTGAGTGACCATGGCCACCTGAACTGGACACCGAGTGACCGCTGGGCCCTGGAGTGACCACGCTCATCTTCCTCCTCCTCCTCCTCCTCCTCCTCCTCCTCCTCCTCCTCCTCCTCCTCCTCCTCCTCCTCCTCCTCCTCTTCCTCCTCCTCCTCCTCCTCCTCCCTCCCCATCCCTCATTAACAGGGGAGGATTTAATTACCCAGGGTGGGGGCTGAAATGGAGGATTTTTTTTTAAAAACCATTTAATTATTAATTATTATTTAATAATTAACAGCTAATAATTATTTCCGAATTTTAGATGGTGTGGGGTTTTTTTTGTTTCCGTCGTTTTCTTTTCCCTCAAGAATTCCAGATTTCCCCTCAAAATGTTTTTAGTTCCACAAAATAAACCCAAAAAAACACTTCCCAGAAAACACCGGTTTTACCAAAAATTTACATTTTCTCCCCAGATCTTTTTTTGTTTGTTTGTTTTTAATGGGGAAAAAAAAAAATCCCAGATCCCCCCCAATAAATTCAAATTTTCTCCTCTTCAGGAAAATTTTAAACAAATCCTCTTGTTATCCTTACAAACGCAGCTTTTTAAAAAAAAAATCTCATTTTTTTCCAATAAAATCTCCTTTTTCCCACACAAAAAATCCCTTTTTTCCCCTCTAAACCCCATTTTGCCCCTGAAAATTCCTTTTAATGACAAAAATCCCTTTTCCCCCCCAGAAACTCCTTGGGGGGCCCTAAATCCCCAAATCTGAGGCCCCTGGGATTGGGAATTTTTGAGCTTTTTGGGGCTTCCTTGGATCCTTTCTTTTATTCTTAATTTATTTTTGGAGCCTTTTTGACGCTTTTATTGCGATTGAACCATTTTTGGGGCTTTTTTTGGAGCCTTTTTTAACCTTTCTTTGAAGCCTTTTTGGCCTCTGTTGTAATTTTTGGGGTGGATTTTCCGTATTTTTCGCATTTTTCGCGTTTCCCACTTCGCCACCCCCCATCCCTGGTGTCACCAGCCGGGATCACAACAGCTGACGGCGGCGTTTATTGTCACTGTCGCGATACAGCACGGCCAACAGCAGCGTGTCGCCATGGCGACGGGAGCAGGCCGCAGGCTTTAGGAGTACACAGGCCGCAGGCTTCGTTGCCATGGCAACAGGAGCAGGCCTCAGGCTTTAGGAGTACACAGGCCGCAGGCTTTGTTGCCATGGCAACAAGAGCAGGCCGCAGGCTTCGTTGCCATGGCGACAGGAGCAGGCCACAGCCGTTAGGAGTACACAGGCCGCAGGCTTCATTATCACAGCAACAAGGCAGGCCTTGGGAGTACACAGGCCGGAGGCTTCGTTACCATGGCAACAGGAGCAGGCCACGGGCTGTTGCCATGGCGACAGGCACAGGCTTTAGGAGTACACAGGCTGCAGGCTTCATTGCCATGGTGACCGAAGCAGGCCTTGGCAGTGTACAGGCCGCAGGCTTTGTTGCCGTGGCAACAAGAACAGGCCGCAGGCTTCGGCCTACTCCATCCCGCGCCATTTTTGCCCCCCTCCCCCCCAAATCCGCCCCCCTCCCCATCCCCCCCAACCCCCCCTTTAAAGCAGCTTGCCCCTCCCCTCCCCCATCATAAAAAACCCTTAATTAGGCTAAAAAAAACCTCGTTAGGGATAATTAAAAAACCCTCCCCGCGACTAAAAAAAGCTACAAAAAAGGGCGAAAAAAGAGCCCCCCCAGACCCCGCCAGGGTGGGCAAGAACGTCCTGGGACCCCCCCCGGCCCGGGGTGGTCTGGGGGGGCTCTGTCCGTGTGTCCGTCCCTGTCCTGCCCCTCCGGGGGGTCCTGCGGGGCCCAGGCCCCTCCCCCATCGCCGGCGCTGGGGGGTCCTGGGGGGTCCCGGGGGGGCTGGGCCGGGGTTACCGACGGCAGGACTCGTCTGGGGGAGGGGAAATGGGTCAGGGACCCCCCAAAATCCACCATTAACCCCCCCAAAATGACCCCAAATCCTTTCCCAAGTCCCCCCCCCAGCAGGATCCCAAATCCCCCCAAAATCTCCCCCAAAATCCCCCCAAATTCCCCCTCCAAATTAACCAAATCACCCCAAATCCCCCTCAAATTCTCCAAATCCTCCCAAAATCCACCAAAAATCCCCCCAAATCCCTCAACTGCCCCCCCCAAATTCCCCCAAAACGGCCCTCAACCCCCCCAAATCCCCCCCAAATTCCCAAAATCCCTCTCCAGACCCCAACCCCCCCCCAAAATCCCACCCAAATCCCTTCACAAATCCCCCGAATTTGCAAAATCCCCCCAAATCCCCCCAAATCTCCCCAAATCCCCCTCACATCCCCAAAATCCCCCCCCAATCCTCCCAAATCCCTTCCCAAGACCCCCAAAATCCCCCCAACCCCCCCAATTCCCCCTCAAATTCCCCCAAATTCCCCTCAAAATCTCCCCAAAACCCCCCAAAATCTCCCCAAATCCCCCTTAAATTCTCAAAATCCCCCCCAAATCCCCCAAAACCCCCTCGAGACCCCAAAATCTCCCCAAAATCCCCCCAAATCCCTTCCCGAGACCCCCAAAATCCCCCCCAAATCCCTTCCCAAAATCCCTCCAAACCCCCCCAGTTCCCCCTCAAATTCCCCACATCGCCCCCCAAAATCCCCCCCAAATTCCCCAAATCCACCTCCAAAATCCCCCAAAACCCCCTCGAGACCCCAAAATCTCCCCAAAAATCCCCACAAATCCCTTCCTGAGACCCCAAATCCCTTCCCAAGACCCCCAAAATCCCCCCAAATCCCTTTCCAAAATCCCTCCAAACCCCCCCAATTCCCCCCCAAAATCCCCCAAAATCCCCCCCAAATTCCCCAAATCCACCTCCAAAATCCCCCAAAACCCCCTCGAGACCCCAAAATCTCCCCAAAAATCCCCACAGATCCCTTCCTGAGACCCCAAATCCCTTCCCAAGACCCCCAAAATTACTCCCCAAACCCCCCAAAATCCCCCCAAATCCCCCTCCCAATCAACCAAAATCGCCCCAAACCCCCCCAAATCCCTTCCCAAGACCCTCAAAATCCCCCCAAAATCCCCAAAATGCCCCCAAATCCCCCCCAAACCCCGACTGACCCACGAGGAGGGCGCGGCCCCTCAGCCCCCCCGGCAGCCCCCGCCTGTGGGGAGGGGGCTCTTCCTCCTCCTCCTCCTCCTCCTCTTCCTCCTCCTCAGCCCCGGGGGGTCCCGGGGAGGTCCCGGGGGGTCCCGGGGGGGTCCCGGGGGGCTCCTCGGGGGGTCCCCAGGCCGCCAGCGCCGCCCCCTCCGAGGGGTAGCAGAAGGTTCGCTCCAGGTCCCGCTCGCTGAACCAGATCTTCAGCTGGGGGGGACATTTGGGGACGTTTGGGGACATTTTGGGGACATTTTGGGGGCATTTGGGGACATTTGGGGACATTTCGGGGGCATTTTAGGGCATTTTGGGGACATTTTGAGGGCATTTGGGGACATTTGGGGACACTTTGGGGACATTTTGGGGACATCTGGGGACATTTTGGGGACATTTTGGGGACATTTTGGCACTTTTGGGGACATTTTGGGGCATTTTGGGACATTTTGGGGACATTTTAGGGCATTTTGGGGACATTTGGGGACATTTTGGGGACATTTTGGGGGCATTGGGGGACATTTGGGGACATTTTGGGACATTTTGAGGACATTTGGGGACATTTGGGGACATTTCGGGGGCATTTTAGGGCATTTTGGGGACATTTTGGGGACATTTTGGGACTTTTGGGGACATTTTGGGGCATTTTGGGACATTTTGGGGGCATTGGGGGACATTTGGGGACATTTTGGGACATTTTGGGGACATTTGGGGACATTTGGGGACGTTTTGGGACGTTTGGGATGGGATTGAGGTGGAATTTTGGGGTGAAAATTCGGGGGAATCGGGGAATTTTGGGGAGGGTGGGGGAGGGGCCGCCCCCCCCCCGCGGCAGGAAGCGCCTCCTGCCCCTCCCCCACCCCCGGTTCCGGTGGTTTTTTGGGGGGGGGCCCGGAGGATTCTGGGTAATGGCGGCGGCGGGTGGGGGAGGGGATGGTGTCCCCAAATGTCCCCAAAAAAGGGGGGGGGAGGGGGGGAGGGGGACACTGAGGGGACACGAGGGGACAGGGACACGGGGCGGGGGGGACACAGGTGAGACAGAGGGGACACAGGTGACACTCAGGTGACACAGATACAACACAGGTGACACAGGTGACACAGAGATGACACAGGTGACACAGGTGACACAGATACAACACAGGTGACACAGGTGACACACAGGTGACACAAGTGACACACAGGTGGCACACAGGTGACACAGGTGACACACAGGTGACACAGAGATGAGACACAGGTGGCACACAGGTGACACAAATGACACAGGTGACACACAGGTGACACTCAGGTGACACAGAGATGACACAGAAATGACACAGGTGACACACACAGGTAACACAGATATGACACAGGTGACACACAGGTGATACTCAGGTGACACAGGTGACACAGAGATTACACACAAATGACACAGGTGACACACACAGGTGACATAGATATGACACAGGTGACACAGGTGACACACAGGTGACACTCAAATGACACAGGTGACACACAGGTGACACAGATACAACGCAGGTGACACAGGTGACACTCAGGTGACACAGGTGACACAGAGATGATACACAAATGACACAGGTGACACACAGGTGGCACAGATACAACACAGGTGACACAGGTGACACTCAGGTGACACTCAGGTGACATAGGTGACACAAATATGACACACAAATGACTCAGGTGACACACAAGTGACACTCAGGTGCCACACAGGTGCCACTCAGGTGCCACCCCACCCACCTTCTTGCGGTGGGGGTCGCTCTTGGCCAGGCAGGAGCGCGGCAGCGCCAGGTACCCCCCGATCACCTGGATCTGCTCGGCCGTGGTGGTAGCGCTTCTTGGGGGGGCCCGCGGGGGGCTCGGGGACACCGGGGGGGCCACCGGGGCCACCACCAGGGCCACCCCCAGGGCCACCACCGGGGCCACCACCAGGGCCACCAGGGCCAGCGGCCCGGCGCGGCCGCACGGTGATGGTGTTGCCGCTGCGGCGCTGCAGGGCGGGGTGGGGACACGGCGGGGGACACGGGGGGTCCCGGCGAGGGGGACAGCGCCCGCGCGGCCGAGGGGACGGAGCTGCTGGACACCGGGATGGAGCCGCTGGACACCGGGACGGAGCCGCCGGACACCGGGATGGAGCTGCTGGACACCGGGATGGAGCCGCTGGACACCGGGATGGAGCCGCTGGACACTGGGACGGAGCTGCTGGACACCGGGACGGAGCCGCTGGACACTGGGACGGTGACACTGGACACCGGGACGGAGCTGCTGGACACCGGGACGGAGCTGCTGGACACCGGGACGGTGACACCGGACACCGGGACGGATCCTCCGGACACCGGGACGGAGCCGCTGGACACCGGGACAGTGACACCGGACACCGGGACGGAGCCGCTGGACACCGGGACAGTGACACCGGACACCGGGACGGAGCCGCCGGACACCGGGATGGAGCCGCTGGACACTGGGCCAGCGGTCACTCTGTGTCCTTCTGTCCCCAGGCCAGCGGTCACTCTGTGTCCCTCTGTCCCCAGGCCAGCGGTCACTCTGTGTCCCTCCGCTGTCCCCATGACCTTGGCTGACCCTTGACCCTCAGGTGACCCCGCCCTGATGACCACCCCACACCCCTTGACCATTCCTATGTCCTCGCTTGACCCTTGACCCTCGGGTGACCCCACCCTGGTGACCGCCCCACGCCCCTTGACCGTTCCTATGTCCTTGCTTGACCCTTGACCCTCGGGTGACCCCACCTTAGTGACCACCCCGTGACCTTTCACCATCTCTTGTCCCTCAGCTGTCCCCAAACCCCTCACTGACCCTTGACCCTCAGGTGACCCCACCTTAGTGACCGCCCCGTGACCTTTGACCGCTCCCATGTCCTTGCTTGACCCTTGACCCTCGGGTGACCCCTGGTCCCCTCCCGGGCTGTCCTGGGGGGGACCCTCGGGGACAAAGCGGCTGCGCAGGCGGCTGACCCGGCCCCGGGGGGGCTCTGGGGGGTCCTGGGGGGGATTTTGGGGGTCCCGAGGGGAATTTGGGGGGTCTGGGGGGGAATTTTGGGGGTCCCGAGGGGAATTTGGGGGGTCCTGAGGGGAATTTTGGGGGTCTCGGGGGGAATTTTGGGGGTCTGGGGGCTGATTTTGGGGATCCCTGGGCTGATTTTGGGGCTGATTTTGGGGATCCTGGGGCTGATTTTGGGGCTGATTTTGGGGATCCCTGGGCTGATTTTGGGGTTGATTTTTAGGATGATTTCGGGGATCCCAAGGTTGATTTTTGGGGTGATTTTGGGGCTGATTTGGGGGATCCTGGGCGGGACTTCCAGCAGATTTCTCCAGCCCCTCAGCGCCCGGCGCCAGCGCCAAGGACGCCCCCAGAGCCCCCTGCCCAGGTGAGCCCCCCTGCTCAGGTGAACCCCCTGGGCCAGGTGAGCCCCCCTGCCCAGGTGAGCCCCCTGGGCCAGGTGTTCCCCTTGCCCCAGGTGTGTCCCCTGGGCCAGGTGAGCCCCCCTGCCCAGGTGAACCCCCCTGCCCAGGTGAGCCCCCTGTCCCTGGTGTTCCCCTTGCCCCAGGTGTTCCCCCCTGCCCAGGTGAGCTCCCCGGGCCAGGTGAGCCCCCCGCTATCCCAGGTGTGCTGCCTGCCCCAGGTGCGCTGCCTGTCCCAGGTGCCCCCCCCTGCCCAGGTGAGCCTCCCTGCCCAGGTGAGCCCCCTGCCATCCCAGGTGAGCCCCTCATCCCCCCCTGCCCAGGTGAGCCCCCCTGCCCAGGTGTGCCCCCAGCCCCAGGCGTTGCCCCCATCGCCCCCTGCCCAGGTGTTCCCCCAGCCCCAGGTGCTCCCCCCTGCCCAGGTGAGCCCGCCCCCTGCCCAGGCGCGCCCCCGGCGGTGGCGGCGGCGGCGCGCGCGCGGCGCCGCTCCAGCAGCTCCCGTTTCCAGGGCGGCAGCAGCGCCGCGCGCTCCCGCTGCTCGCGCTCCCGGCGCCGCGCGGCCTCCTCCTCCCGGCGGCGCCGCTCCAGCAGCTGCAGCTTCCAGCCCGGCACAGCCATGGGGACACTGCGGGGACAGCGAATGGGGACATTGGGGGCATTGGGGGGATTGGGGGCATTGGGGACATTGGGGGTATTGGGGACATTGGGGACATTGGGGACATTGGGGGTGTTGGGGACATTGGGGACATTGGGGGCATTGGGGACATTGGGGGCATTGGGGACACTGCAGGGATTTGGGGACATTGGGGACATTGGGGGCATTGGGGACATTGGGGACATTGGGGACATTGGGGGTGTTGGGGACATTGGGGACATTGGGGGCATTGGGGACATTGGGGGCATTGGGGACATTGGGGACATTGGGGACATTGGGGGAACCGGCGCCGCTCCAGCAGCTGCAGCTTCCAGCCGGGCACGGCCATGGGGACACTGCGGGGACATTGGGGACATTGGGGGACACTGCGGGGATTTGGGGACATCAGGGGCGTTGGGGGCGTTGGGGACATTGGGGATGTTGGGGGCATTGGGGACATTGGGAGCATTGGGGACATTGGAGACATTGGGGGCATTGGGGGCATTGGGGACACTGCGAGGATTTGGGGACAGTGGGGACATTGGGGGCGTTGGGGGCATTGGGGACATTGGGGGCATTGGGGGCATTGGGGACATTGGGGACACTGCAGGGATTTGGGGACATTGGGGACATTGGGGGCATTGGGGACATTGGGGACATTGGGGACATTGGGGGCATTGGGGACATTGGGAGCATTGGGGACATTGGGGACATTGGGGACATTGGGGGCGTTGGGGACATTGGGGACATTGGGGACACTGGGGGGATTTGGGGACATTGGGGGCATTGGGGACATTGGGGACATTGGGGACACTGGGGGGATTTGGGACATTGCGGGGATTTGGGGATATTGGGGACATTGGGGACATTGGGGGCATTGGGGACATTGGGGACAGTGGGGACATTGGGGACATTGCGGGGATTTGGGGGCATTGGGGACACTGGGGGAACCGGCGCCGCTCCAGCAGCTGCAGCTTCCAGCCAGGCACGGCCATGGGGACACTGCGGGGACATTGGGGACATTGGGGACACTGGGGACATTGGGGGCATTGGGGACATTGGGGGCATTGGGAATGTCCAGCCCGGCACGGCCATGGGGACACTGCGGGGACAGCGAATGGGGACAGTGGGGACACTGCGGGGATTTGGGGACATTGGGGACATTGGGGACACTGGGAATGTCCAGCCCGGAACGGCCATGGGGACAGTGCGGGGACAGCGAATGGGAACATTGGGGACAGTGCGGGGATTTGGGGACATTGGGGACATTGGGGACACTGCGGGGACAGCAGGGACATTGGGGACACTGGGGGGATTTGGGGACATTGGGGACATTGGGGGCATTGGGGACATTGGGGACATTGGGGGCATTGGGGGCATTGGGGACGTTGGGGACATTGGGGACATTGGGGACATTGGGGACATTGGGGACGTTGGGGACATTGGGGGTGTTGGGGACATTGGGGGACATTGGGGACGTTGGGGACATTGGGGACATTGGGGGTGTTGGGGACATTGGGGGGATTTGGGGACGTTGGGGACATTGGGGGGATTTGGGGACATTGGGGACATTGGGGACACTGGGGGATTTGGGGACATTGGGGACACTAGGAATGTCCAGCCCGGAACGGCCATGGGGACACTGCGGGGACAGCAAATGGGGACACTGGGGACACTGGGGGCATTGGGGGCATTGGGGACATCGAGGGGATTTGGGACCCTGGGGACATTGGGAATGTCCAGCCAGGAATGGCCGTCCCCAGGCACTGGGGACACTGGGGGGATTTGGGGACATTGGGGGCATCAGGGGGATTTGGGGACATTGGGGACACTGGGAATGTCCAGCCCGGAACGGCCATGGGGACACTGCGGGGACATTGGGGACATTGGGGGCATCAAGGGGCATTGGGGACATCAGGGGATTTGGGGACACTGGGGGCATCGGGGGGATTGGGGGGATTGGGGGGATTGGGGACATTGGGGGCATCGGGGACAGTGGGGACATCAGGGGGACATTGGGGGGACACTGCAGGGACAGCACAGGGGGGGCTGGGGTGGGGACAGGAGCCACCAAAGCCACCAGAGAGGGGACAGGGGCCACCAAAGCCACCAGAGGTGGGACACCAGGGCCACCAAGGATGGGACAGGGGACACTGGGGTGGGACAGGGGCCACCAGGGAGGGGACAGGGGACACCAAAGCCACCAAGGATGGGACAGGGGCCACCAGGGAGGGGACAGGAGCCACCAGGGGTGGGACAGGGGCCACCAGGGAGGGGACAGGAGCCACCAGGGGTGGGACAGGGGCCACCAAAGATCAGACAGGGGCCACCAAAGATCAGACAGGGGCCACCAAAGCCACCAGAGGTGGGAAACCAGGGCCACCAAGGATGGGACAGGGGCCACCAGGGATGGGACAGGGGCCACCAGGGATGGGACAGGGGACACTGGGGTGGGACAGGGGACACCGGGGAGGGGACCGGGGCCACCAGGGCCACCCGGGAGGGGACAGCGGGGGCGCGGTGCCCGAAATCTCGGGAATCCCGGGAATTCCGGGGGTGGGGCGGGAATCCCGGGAATTTCGGGGGAATCCCGGGAATTCCGCCGAATTGGGGGGGGTGGGGGAGGGGGAGGGGGCACCCCAGGGAATCCTTTTTGGGGGGGGGGTCCCAAAAAATCCCCTCCCCCCCCAAGAACCCCCCAAAAATTGGCCAAAAGGGCGGGAAACGCCCCAAAATCACCGCGGGGGGAGGGGTCACTGAGAGACCCCCCCCCAAAAAAAAAATATTTGGGGAGGGGTCGTGAACCCTCCCCTCCCCCCCCCCACCCCGGGACCCCCCGGAGCGCGCGGGGTGTGGCGGGTGGGGGAGGGGCGGCTCCCGGAGAGGGGAAAAAAAAATAAAATGGAGGGGGAGGGGGGGGAGGGGAAATCTCGGCGGGGGGTCCCCGCCCCTCCCCCCACCCCGAGGGACCCCCACCGCGAATTTTGGGGAAGGGGGGAGGGGGGGGGGGGTCCCCAAAATACTCACCCCGGGCTGGAGCGCGGGAGGGACCCGGAGGAAGCGGCGGGGGGGGGGAGGGGAGGGGGGAGGGGGGGGGGAGGAAAAGCGGCTTTTCCTGAGGGGGTGGGAGGGGCGGGGGGGGAGGGGCGGGAGGAGGAGGGGGAGGGGCGCCCCCCTTCACCCCCTTTTTTTGGGTTTTTTTTTGGGGGGGGAAGCGGAAATTTTGGGGGCGTGGGGGGGGGAGGGGGAAATTTGGGGGGGGGGGAGGGGAGGGGTTTGAAATCCTGCCCCTCCCCCCCCCTCCTAAAAAAAATAAAAAAAAGGCGGGAAATGAGGGTGGGGGAGGGGGCGAACCCCAGGGGGGATTTTTTGGGGATTTTTTGGGGGTGGGGGAGGGGCGGGAGGGACCCCGGGTTTGGGGTGGGGGAGGGGGGAGGGTTCCTCTTTGTCTGCGGGAAAGGGGCGGGGCTTGGGGGCGGAGGGGGCGGGGGCTTTGGGCAGGGGGCGGGGCCTGGGGTGCGGTTGGTTGTTTTTCCGTAGGGTCGCCGGAAATCGGCCCCGAAATTCCCCCAAATTCACCCAAATTCTGCCAAATTCACCCCAAATTCCCCCCAAATTCCGCCAAATTCCGCCAAATTCACCCAAATCCTCCCCAAATTCACCCGAATTTCCCCAAATTCCCCCCAAATTCGCCCCAAATACCCCCAAATTCACCCAAATTTACCCAAATTCCCCCAAATTCCCCCAAATTCACCCAAATTCTCCCCGAATTCCTCCAAATTTCCCAAAATTCCCCCCAAATTCCTCCAGCTTCCCCCAAATTCCCTTTCTGGGGACCACTCAGACCCCAAATTCCCCCAAATTTCCCCAAATTTCCCCAAATTTCCCCAAATTCTGCCCCAATTCCCCCAAATTTCCCCCAAATTTCTCCCAAATTCCCCCCAAATCCCCCCCCCCCCCAAATTTCCCGGGATCCCCTCGGGGGGGGGTGGGGGGGTGGGGGAGGGGCGGGGCCGCGTCTCCCCCTCCCCCACCCCGTAAATCGGCGGCTTCCGGGGGGGGCCCCGCCCCCCACCTGGGCTCACCTGGGGACCCCGCCCTGACCTGGGGGCCCCTCCCGGGGGTGGGGGTCGGGGTCCACGGCGGCGTCGGCCGCGCCCGACAGGTGACCCCGATCCCGGGCAGGTGAGCGGGTGACGTCACAGCTGGGCAGGTGAGCACTGACCCTGAGCCTGACCCTGAGCCTGACCCTGAGCCTGACCCCGCACCTGGGCAGGTGAGCACTGACCCTGACCCTGACCCTGAGCCTGACCCCACACCTGGGCAGGTGAGCCCTGACCCTGAGCCTGACCCCCACACCTGAGCAGGTGAGGCCTGACCCCACACCTGGGCAGGTGAGGCCTGACCCTGACCCTGAGCCTGACCCCTGAGCCTGACCCCACACCTGAGCAGGTGAGATCCCTGATCCTGACCCCGATCCCAGGCAGGTGAGTGGTGACGTCACACCTGGGCAGGTGAGGCCTGACCCTGAGCCTGACCCCACACCTGGGCAGGTGAGAGCCCTGACCCCCACACCTGGGCAGGTGAGCACTGACCCCCACACCTGGGCAGGGTGAGCACTGACCCTGAACCTGACCCCACACCTGAGCAGGTGAGGCCTGACCCCACACCTGGGCAGGTGAGCACTGACCCTGACCCTGAGCCTGACCCCGCACCTGGGCAGGTGAGGCCTGACCCCCCCCTCGGGTGGGGCAGAACCAGGTGACCCCCACCCCCAGGTGTGCTCCAGGTGAGATCCAGGTGTGCCCCAGGTACCCCAGTCCCCTCCAGGTGTGCTCCAGGTGAGATCCAGGTGTGTCCCTGCTGCCCCCAGGTGTGTCCCAGGTACCCCCAGGTGTGTCCCCATCCCCCCAGGTGTGTCCCTGCTGTCCCCAGGTGTGTCCCTGCTGTCCCCAGGTGTGTCCCAGGTGTCCCCAGGTGTGTCCCCATCCCCCCAGGTCTGTCCCAGGTACCCCCAGATGTGTCCCCATCCCCCCAGGTGTGTCCCAGGTGTCCCCAGGTGTGTCCCCATCCCCCCAGGTCTGTCCCAGGTACCCCCAGATGTGACCCCATCCCCCCAGGTGTGTCCCCACTGTCCCCAGGTGTATCTCCATCCCCCCAGGTGTGTCCCAGGTGCCCCCAGGTGTGTCCCCGCTGTCCCCAGGTGTGTCCCTGTTGCCCCCAGGTGTATCCCAGGTACCCCTAGGTGTGTCCCCCATCCCCCCAGGTGTGTCCCCGCTGTCCCCAGGTGTGTCCCAGGTGCCCCCAGGTGTGTCCCGGGTGTGTCCCCATCCCCCCAGGTCTGTCCCAGGTACCCCCAGATGTGTCCCCATCCCCCCAGGTGTGTCCCAGGTGCCCCCAGGTGTGTCCAGGTGCCCCCAGGTGTGTCCCCATCCCCCCAGGTGTGTCCCCGCTGTCCCCAGGTGTGTCCCAGGTACCCCCAGGTGTGTCCCCGCTGTCCCCAGGTGTGTCCCAGGTACCCCCAGGTGTGTCCTCGCTGTCCCCAGGTGTGTCACAGATACCCCCAGGTGTGTCCCCCATCCCCCCAGGTGTTTCCCAGGTACCCCCAGGTGTATCCTCGCCTGTCCCCAGGTGTGTCCCCATCCCCCCAGGTGTGTCCCCAGGTGTGTTCCCGCTGTCCCCAGGTGTCCCCAGGTGTGTCCCCCGCTGTCCCCAGGTGTGTCCCCATCCCCCCAGGTGTTTCCCAGGTACCCCCAGGTGTGTCCCCATCCCCCAGGTGTCTCAGGTGTGTCCCGCTGTCCCCAGGTGTATCCCAGGTACCCCCAGGTGTATCCCAGGTACCCCCAGGTGTGTCCCAGGTACCCCCAGGTGTGTCCCAGGTGCCCCCAGGTGTGTCCCCGCTGTCCCCAGGTGTGTCCCAGGTGCCCCCAGGTGTGTCCCGGGTGTGTCCCCATCCCCCCAGGTCTGTCCCAGGTACCCCCAGATGTGTCCCCAATCCCCCCAGGGTGTGTCCCTGTTGCCCCCAGGTGTGTCCCAGGTACCCCCAGGTGTGTCCCCATCCCCCCAGGTGTCCCCAGGTGTGTCCCAGGTGTGTCCCCGCCCCCCCCCACCCCAAGCGGGTCAATCCCGGTGACTCAGAGGATTTTTGGGGTGGGCGGGGCCCCCTCCCCCACCCCCACCTGGGCCCCTCCCCCCCATCCCCGGGGCTATTTAAGGTGTCCCCGGAGCTCACCTGTGCCCTCCTGTGCCCTCCTGTCCCCACCTGTCCCCTCCTGTCCCCACCTGTGCCCACCTGGCCACACCTGACCCTCACCTGGCCACACCTGACCCTCACCTGGCCCCGATGGCTCCGCCCGGGCCCCTCCGAGCCCCGGTGCTGCTGCTGCTGCTGCTGCTGGGTGAGACTGGGAGGGACTGGGAGGGACTGGGAATGGATTGGGGGGCACTGGGATGGACTGGGATGGACTGGGAATGGACTGGGATGGACTGGGAGGGACTGGGATGGACTGGGAATGAACTGGGGATGGACTGGGAATGGACTGGATGGACTGGGATGGACTGGGAATGGACTGGATGGACCTGGGAGGGACTGGGAATGGACTGGGAATGGGCTGGGAATGGATTGGGGGGGCACTGGGAATGGATTGGGGGGGCACTGGGAATGGACTGGGAATGGACTGGAATGGACTGGGATGGACTGGGAATGGACTGGGATGGACTGGGGGGGGACTGGGGGGGGACTGGGAATGGACTGGGATGGACTGGGAATGGACTGGGAGGGACTGGGAATGGACTGGGATGGACTGGGATGGACTGGGAATGGACTGGGATGGACTGGGAGGGACTGGAATGGACTGGGATGGAGTGGGGGGCACTGGGGGGAACTGGGAGGGGATTGGGGGGGGGATTGGGGGGAACTGGGATGGACAGGGAATGGACTGGGAATAAACTGGGATGGACTGGGATGAACTGGAGGGCACTGGGAATGGACTGGGATGGACTGGGATGGACTGGGAATGGACTGGGGGGACTGGGATGGACTGGGATGGACTGGGATGGACTGGGAGGGACTGGGATGGGGAATGGGATGGGGTGAGGGAGGGAAACTGGGACAGGAACTGGGAGGGACTGGGAGCGACGGAGATGGAGTGATAGGGGAACTGGGAGGGACTGGGATGGGAACTGGGAGGGACTGGGATGGGAACTGGGAGGGACTGGGAGGGACTGGAATGACGGATACGGAACCTGGCGGGAGTGCGGTGACTGGGATGGACTGGGCCAAAACTGGGAGGGACTGGGAGGGACTGGGATGGGAACTGGGATGGAAACTGGGATAAGAAATGGGACAAACTGGATGAGAACTGGGATGGACTGGGATAAATCAGGATAAACTGGGATAAACTGGGACAAATTGGGATGGGAACTGGGATAAACTGGGATGAACTGGGATAAACTGGGATGAGAAATGGGATAAACTGGGATAAACTGGGATAAATTGGGATAAACTGGGATAAACTGGGACAAACTGGGATGGGAACTGGGGTAAACTGGGATAAACCGGAATGGGAACCAGGATAAACTGGGACAAACTGGGATAAGAAATGGGATAAACTGGGACAAACTGGGACAAACTGGGACGGGAACCGGCCCAAACCGGTCTGCGCCGGTCCCCGCTGAGCCCCGCCCCCTCCCCAGGTGCCCACGGCCACGCCCCCGGCCCCGCCCCCGGCCCCGCCCCCGGCCACGCCCCCGGCCCCGCCCTGGCGCCGCTGCCGGCCGGGGTGGATCCCTGCAGGGATCCCCTGGGGATCCTCAGCCCCCAGCTGGGATCCGGCGCCGCCGGGGGAGCCTGCGGGGACTCGGGATCCGCCGGGAGTTCGGGATCCGCCGGGAATTCGGGATCCGCCGGGAATTCGGGATCCTACGGAGGAGACTCGGGATCCTACGGGAATTCGGGATCCGCTGGGAGTTCGGGATCCTACGGAGGAAATTCGGGATCCTACGGGAATTCGGGATCCGCCGGGGCAGGAGCGGGATCGGCCGGAAGCGGAGCGGGATCCTCTGGGAATTCAGGATCCTACGGAGGAAACTCGGGATCCTACGGGGGATCGGGATCCTCTGGAAGTTCGGGATCCCACGGGAATTCGGGATCCTATGGAGGAAACTCGGGATCCTATGGGGGATCGGGATCCTCTGGGAATCTGGGATCCTCTGGAAGTTCGGGATCCCATGGGAATTCGGGATCCTACGGAGGAGACTCGGGATCCTACGGCACCTCGGGATCCTCTGGAAATCTGGGATCATATGGAGGGGGATCCTATGGGAACCCAGGATCCTACGGGGGATCGGGATCCTCTGGAAGTTCGGGATCCCACGGAAGTTCGGGATCCTATGGAGGAGACTCGGGATCCTATGGGAATACGGGATCCTACGGAGGGGGATCCAGCTCAGGCTCCTACGGATCCGGATCCGGATCAGGAAAACCTGGATCTGGATCTGGATCCGGATCTGGATCAGGAAGACCCGGCTCTGGATCTGGATCTGGATCTGGATCAGGAAAACCTGGATCTGGATCTGGATCCGGATCTGGATCAGGAAAACCTGGATCTGGATCGGGATCGGGCAGACCCGGATCCCAGGGGGGAGGTGGATCCAGCTCCTCCGGGGGCCTGGATTCCTACGGGGGATCCTCGGGATCCTTACGGGGATGACTCGGGATCCTACGGGGGTGGGGCTGGATCCTATGGGGGATCCTACGGGGATGACTCGGGATCCTACGGGGGTGGGGGCTGGATCCTATGGGGGATCCTACGGGGGTGGGGCCGGATCCTATGGGGGCGGAGCCGGATCCTATGGGGGCCGTCCGGGATCCTATGGGGGCAGACCAGGATCCTATGGGGGAAGTCCGGGATCTTATGGGGGAGGATCAGGATACTACGGGGGATCGGGATCCCAGGGCAGACCAGGATCCTATGGGGGTGGTCCAGGATCCTATGGGGGCAGACCAGGATCTTATGGGGGTGGTCCAGGATCCTATGGGGGATCAGGATCCTATGGAGGTGGATCGGGATCCTATGGGGGATCGGGATCCCAGGACAGACCGGGATCCTACGGACGTGTTCCAGAATCCTATGGAGGCCCAGGATCCTATGGGGGTGGATCAGGATCCTATGGAGGAGGGATCGGGATCCCATGGGGGCAGACCGGGATCTATGGGGGTGGATCGGGATCCTATGGAGGCTCGGGATCTCAGGGCAGACCGGGATCTTACGGAGGAGGATCGGGATCCCATGGGGGCAGACCAGGATCCTATGGGGGTGGATCGGGATCCTATGGAGGCTCAGGATCCCAGGGCAGACCTGGATCCTATGGAGGAGGATCGGGATCCCATGGGGGCAGACCGGGATCTTATGGGGGGTGGTCCAGGATCCTATGGAGGGTTGGGATCTTACGGGGGCAGACCGGGATCCTACGGGGGTGGATCGGGATCCTATGGAAGAGGCCCAGGATCCCTATGGGGGTGGTCCAGGATCCTATGGGGGGTCGGGATCCCAGGGTAGACCTGGATCCTACGGGGGATTGGGATCCTATGGAGGGTCGGGATCTTACGGGGGCAGACCGGGATCCTACGGAGGTGGATCGGGATCCTATGGGGGGGTCAGGATCTCAGGGCAGACCAGGATCCTACGGGGGCGGTCCGGGATCCTATGGAGGAAGCTCAGGATCCTATGGGGGATCAGGATCCTATGGGGGTGGTCCGGGATCCTATGGGGGTGGTCCGGGATCCTTCGGGGGGATCGGGATCCTTCGGGGGCTCCCGGCAGCGCCCCGGTTACAAGAACCCCGGGATCCCCTTCGTGCCGGGCCTGCGCGACCCCGCCCGCATCGGGGGGCACGTCCCGATCCGCCGGGGGCCGGGATCCGCCCCGGGATCCGCCCAGGGCTCCAGGGCCGGATCCGCCCTGGGATCCGCTCAGGAATCCCCTCAGGGACCCCGGCCAGGGCTCCGGGGGCGGATCCGCCCTGGGATCCGCTCAGGGATCCGGCCAGGGAGCCAATCAGGGATCTGCCCAGGGATCCAATCAGGGAGCCAGCCAGGGATCCAATCGGGGGCCCTCCCCAGGGATCCACTCAGGGATCCACTCAGGGATCCACTCAGGGATCCACTCAGGGATATAACCAGGGATCCAATCAGGGATCCAATCAGGGATATTCCCAGGGATCCAATCAGGGATCCACTCAGGGATCCACTCAGGGATATAACACACTCAGGGATCCAATCAGGGATCCAATCAGGGATCCAGGCAGGGATCCAATCAAGGATCCAATCAGGGATCCAATCAGGGATCCGCTCAGGGATCCGAGGACGAGGACGGCTGCGGGGGGTGCCGGAAGTAGGTGGGGGAGGGGAGGGATCCCGGGGGATTCCAGCAGATCCCAAATAAAGGAATCGGATCCCGGCCCGGCCTCGTCGCTGGCCCCGCCCACCCGGGGGGGTGGCACTGGGGGGACACTGGGAATGGGGTCACTGGGGACACTGGGAGCACTGGGGACACTGGGAGCACTGGGAATGGGGGCACTGGGGACACTGGGGACACTGGGGACACTGGGAACACTGGGAATGGGGACACTGGGGACACTGGGGGCACTGGGGACACTGGGAATGGGGACACTGGGAATGGGGACACTGGGAATGGGGACACTGGGAGCACTGGGGACACTGGGAATGGGGACACTGGGGACACTGGGGACACTGGGATGGGGACACTGGGGACACTGGGAATGGGGACACTGGGGACACTGGGGACACTGGGAGCACTGGGAACACTGGGGACACTGGGGACACTGGGGACACTGGGATAGGACACTGGGGACACTGGGAATGGGGACACTGGGGACACTGGGGACACTGGGGACACTGGGGGCACTGGGAGCACTGGGGACACTGGGAATGGGGACACTGGGGACACTGGGGACACTGGGGACACTGGGATGGGGCCACTCTCAGTCCCGTCCCAACCCCTCCCCCACCCCAGGCATCCCCTCCCCCCCCCCATGGGCAGAACCGCGGCCCCGCCCCCCCCAAACCAGCGCTCCCAGTGCTCCCAGTATGGCCCCGCCCCCCCAAACCAGCGCTCCCAGTGCTCCCAGTACGGCCCCGCCCCCCCCCAAACCAGCGCTCCCAGTGCTCCCAGTACGGCCCCGCCCCCCCCCCACCAGTGCTCCCAGTATGGCCCCGCCCCCCCAAACCAGCGCTCCCAGTGCTCCCAGTACGGCCCCGCCCCCCCCCCACCAGTGCTCCCAGTATGGCCCCGCCCCCCCCAAACCAGCGCTCCCAGTACAGCCCCGCCCCCCCCAAACCAGCGCTCCCAGTACGGCCCCGCCCCCCCCAAACCAGCGCTCCCAGTGCTCCCAGTACGGCCCCGCCCCCCCCAAACCAGCGCTCCCAGTGCTCCCAGTACGGCCGGTTCCAAACCCGGGACCTTCCCAAATTTTTTGGGGGGGCACGCCCGGGTTTGGAACCGCGGGAATTTGGGGGAGGGGGCGGGGTCACACCTGGAAATTCCCGAATTTTTTTTTTGGGGGGGGGGGAGGGGGGGACGACTCACCTGAATCATCCCAAATTTTGGGGAGGGCACACCTGGACTTGCCAAATTTTTTTGGTTTTTTTTTGGGGGGGGCTCAATTGGATGGTCCAAAGTTTTTTTTGGGGGGGGACACACCTGGGTCATCCCAAATTTTGGGGGGGGACACACCTGGGTCATCCCAAATTTTGGGGGGAACACACCTGGGTCATCCCAAATTTTTTTGGGGGGAACACACACCTGAGTCATCCCAAATTTTTTTTTTTGGGGGGGGAGACACCTGGGAGATCCCAAATTTTGGGGTGGGGGGGAAACACCTGGATCTTCCCAAATTTTTTGGAAGGGGGGGACACACCTGGGTCATCCCAAATTTTTTTTGGGGGGGGGGGGGACACACACACCTGGGAGATCCCAAATTTTTGGGGGGTCCCCCAAAACCTACCCCCCCCCGCGCAGGGAATGCCGGGAACTGAGTCACGGCCCCTCCCCCCACCCTCGCCCGGGGGGACCCCTCGCCCCTCCCCCCCCCGGAGCCTTTAAGAGAGCGGGGGGGCCCCACCAGTGCTCCCAGTTTGATCCCAGTGCCCTCCCAGTGCTCCCAGTTTGATCCCAGCGCGGCGCAGGAGGGAGCAGGCAGCGCTGCCAGGTACTGGGGGGAACTGGGAGGGACTGGGGGGGAACTGGGAGGGACTGGGGGGGCACTGGGAGGGACTGGGGGGGAACTGGGAGGGACTGGGGGGAACTGGGAGGGAGTGGGGGGGAACTGGGAGGGACTGGGGGGAACTGGGAGGGAGTGGGGGAATTGGGGGGGCACTGGGAGGGAACTGGAACCAAACTGGGAGAGACTGGGAGGGACTGGGGGGGGACTGGGGGGGCACTGGGGGGGACTGGGAGGGGACTGGGGGGGCACTGGGAGGGACTGGGATGGACTGGGGGGAACTGGGGGGGCACTGGGAGGGACTGGGAGGGGACTGGGAATAAACTGGGAGGGACTGGGGGGGACTGGGAGGGACTGGGAGGGAACCGGGGGGGGACTGGGGGGGCACGGGGGGGCACTGGGGTGGACTGGGAGGGACTGGGAGGAACTGGGAGGGACTGGGAGGGACTGGGGGGGCACTGGGAGGAACTGGGGGGGAACTGGGAGGGAACTGGGGAGGAACTGGGGGGAACTGGGCGGGCACTGGGAGGAACTGGGAGGGACTGGGGGGGGACTGGGGAGGAACTGGGGGGAACTGGGGAGGGACTGGGAGGGACTGGGAGGGAACTGGGGGGGACTGGGAGGAACTGGGAGGGACTGGGGGGAAACTGGGAGGGAACTGGGGGGCACCGAGGGCAAACTGGGAGGGAATTGGGGGGAACTGGGGAGGAACTGGGAGGGACTGGGAGGGACTGGGAGGGACTGGGAGGGACTGGGGGGGAACTGGGGGGGAACTGGAGGGACTGGGAGGGACTGGGATGGACTGGGGGGGACTGGGAGGGACTGGAGGAACTGGGACCAAACTGGGAGGGACTGGGGGGAACTGGGGGGGAACTGGGAGGGACTGGGGGGGGACTGGGGGGGACTGGGACCAAACTGGGAGGGACTGGGGTGGACTGGGAGGGACTGGGAGGAACTGGGGAGGACTGGGAGGGACTGGGGGGAAACTGGGAGGAACTGGGGAGGACTGGGAGGGACTGGGGGGAAACTGGGAGGGACTGGGAGGAACTGGGAGGGACTGGGGGGGCACTGGGAGGAACTGGGGGGAACTGGGGGGGCACTGGGAGGAACTGGGATCAAACTGGGGGGAACTGGGATCAAACTGGGAGGGCACCGGGGGTCACCGGTGTCCCCTCCCCCCCCTCCCCAGCCATGTCCGAAGGCCGCCGCCCCTCCCCCCCCGGGCCCCCCCAGGCCCCCCCCGCCCCCCCCCGGCCGGAGCAGCCCCTCCCCCCCCCGGGGCTCCCCCTGGCGCCGTGGCCGCCCCTGCCGGCCTGGCCCGGCGGCGACAGCGGCGACAGCGGCGACAGCGGCGACAGCGGCACCGCCCCCACTGCGGCCACAGCGGCGACAGAGGCGACAGAGGGGACCCGCTGAGCCACCCCCGCCAGGGGACACCGAGCACGGGGGGTCCCCAGGAGGTGGCACCGCTGTCCCTGGACATCCACCAGAGCAATAAATGTCCCCAAGGTGTGCCCAGGTGTCCCCAAGGTGTCCCCCAGATGTCCCCAAGGTGTCCCCAGGAGGTGGCACCACTGCCCTGGACATCCACCAGAGCAATAAATGTCCCCAAGGTGTCCCCAAGTGTCCCCAAGGTGTGCCACTGCTGTCCTCAGGTGTCCCCAGATGTCCCCAAGGTGTGCCCAGGTGTCCCCAAGGTGTGCCACCATCATCCCTGGACACCCCCAAGTGTCCCCAAGGTGTCCCCAAGGTGTGCCACCACTGTCCCTGACACCCCTCAGAGCAATAAATGTCCCCAAGGTGTGCCCAGGTGTCCCCAGGAGATGCCACTGATGTCCCAGATGTCCCCAGGTGTCCCCAGGTGTCCCCAGGTGTCCCCAAGGTGTCCCCAGGAGGTGCCACCACTGTCCCTGGACACCCTCCAGAGCAATAAATGTGCCCAAGGTGTGCCCAGGTGTCCCCAGGTGTCCCCAAGGTGTGCCATCGCTGTCCCCAGGAGGTGCCACCACTGCCCTGGACACCCCCCAGAGCAATAAATGTCCCCAAGGTGTCCCCAGGTGTCCTCAGGAAGTGCCACCACTGTCCCCAGGCACCCCCAATATGTGCTACCGCTGTCCCCAGCTGTCCCCAGATGTCCCCAAGGTGTCCTCAAGGTGTGCCACCACTGTCCTCAGGTGTCCCCAGGTGTCCACAGGTGTCCTCAGGTGTCCCCAGGGTGTCCCCAGGAAGTGCCACCTCTGTCCTGGACACCCCCCAGAGCAATAAATGTCCCAAGGTGTCCCCAAGGTGTGCCCAGTGTCCCCAAAGTGTGCCACCACTGTCCCCAGATGTCCCCAGGTGTCCCCAGGTGTCCCCAAGGTGTCCCCAGGAAGTGCCACCGCTGTCCTGGACACCCCCCAGAGCAATAAATGTGCCCAAGGTGTGCCCAGGTGTCCCCAGGTGTCCCCAAGGTGTGCCACTGCTGTCCTCAGGTGTCCCTAGGTGTCCCCAGATGTCCCCAAGGTGTCCCCAGGAGGTGTCACCTCTGTCCCTGGACACCCCCCAGAGCAATAAATGTCCCCAAGGTGTCCCCAAGTGTCCCCAAGGTGTGCCACTGCTGTCCTCAGGTGTCCCCAGATGTCCCCAAGGTGTGCCCAGGTGTCCCCAAGGTGTGCCACCATCATCCCTGGACACCCCCAAGTGTCCCCAAGGTGTCCCAGGAGGTGGCACCTCTGTCCCTGGACACCCCCCAGAGCAATAAATGTCCCCAAGGTGTCCCAGGTGTCCTCAGGAAGTGCCACCACTGTCCCCAGGTATCCCCAAGGTGTCCCCAGGAGGTGCCACCACTGCCCTGGACACCCCCCAGAGCAATAAATGTCCCCAAAGTGTGCCCAGGTGTCCCCAAGGTGTCCCCAGGAGGTGCCACCGCTGTCCCTGACACCCCCCAGAGCAATAAATGTCCCCAAGGTGTGCCCAGGTGTCCCCAAAGTGTCCCCAGGAAGTGCCACCACTGTCCCCAGGTGTCCCCAGGAGGTGCCACCACTGTCCTCAGGTGTCCCCAGGGTGTCCCCAGGGTGTGCCACCACTGTCCTCAGGTGTCCCCAGGTGTCCCCAGATGTCCCCAGGAGGTGCCACCTCTGTCCTGAACACCCCCAGGTGTCCCCAACATGTGCTGCCGCTGTCCCCAGGTGTCCCCAAATGTCCCCAGGTGTCCCCAGGAGCTGCCACCTCTGTCTTGGACACCCCCAGATGTCTCCAAGGTGTGCCCAGGTGTCCCCAGATGTCCCCAGGTGTCCCCAGGAGGTGCTGCCCCTTTCTGGGTTGGTTTTTGGCCGATTTCGGGGCCATCTCGAGTGAGGTTTGTTTTTTTTTTTATGATTTTTAAATTATTTTTGGGACAAATCTCGTGGAAATTTCGCCGGAATTCCGGGCACAGTTTTTGGACGAGTTTTTGGTGATTTTTCGGACGGCTTTGGTGCGATTTTTCAAATGAAATTCGTGCGATTTTTTGGGCAGATTTTGTGCCATTTTCGGACGGATTCTCTGACTCATTTCGCGCGGTTTTTGCACAAATTTTGCGCGAACGTTTGGCCGATTTCTTGAGCAATTTTTAAACTTATTTTTGACGATTTTCTGACGATTTTTTGTCCATTTTTGACCGTTTTTTGCCCGATTTTCTTCCCCCCCTCACGGATTTTCCCGCCATTTCCCGCGTCGCCATGGCAACGGCGCCGCGCCGGCGCTCCCCCGTGACGTCACCAATCCGCCCGCATCCCACAATGCCCCGCGGCCCCGTCAGAGGGGGAACGGGGGAGGGCTGCGGCCGGGTCCGCCTGTATCCCAGAAGGCCCCGCGGCTCTGTGTGAGGGGGGGTCCGCCTGTATCCCAGAATGCCCCGCGCGCGCCCCCTCCCTCCCTCTCCGTGCCTCGCTCGCTGCCCCAGGCCCGGCGCTGCCGCGGCCCCGCGGCTCAGGCGGTAACGGCGGCGGGGGGGGCGCGGCCCGGCCGGGGAGGGGGGCGCTGGGGAGGTGGGGGAGGGGAGAGGGAGGCTCCGGTGCGGGTTGGGGGGGGGGGGGGAAGGGAAAGGGGGGGGGGCGGGAATGGCGCGCGGTGGGGGGGGCGCGCGCCGTGACGTCACAGCGCGGCCTTGTCTTCCTCCCCTCCCCCCCCCTCTTCTCTCCCGGTGTTCCCACCCCTCCCCCCCCCTCCCCCCTCCGCAGGTGCAGCCACGTGACTGCCGGAGCCCCCCCCTCCCCCCCTACACGCACCAGTGCTCCCAGTAAGCGGCACCAGTGAGGCACCAGTGACCCTCCCAGTAACTCCCAGTGACTCCAGTGACCCCCCCAGTGTTCCCAGTAACTCCCAGTGAGTCCCAGTGACCCTCCCAGTGCTCCCAGTAATTCCCAGTGACTCCCAGTGACCCTCCCAGTAACCCCAGTAACTTCCAGTGACTCCCCACAGTGCTCCCAGTAACTCCCAGTCCCTCCCAGCCCCTGTAACTCCACTCCCAACCCCTCCCAGTCTCTCCCAGTGCCCATAACCCCACTCCCAGTCCTTCCCAGTTCCCTCCCAGTCCCTCCCAGTCCCTCCCAGTCCCTCCCAGTCCCCATAACCCCGCTCCCAGTCCATCCCAGTCCATCCCAGTCTCTCCCAGTCCCTATAACTCCACTCCCAGCCCCTCCCAGCCCTCCCAGTCCCCTCCCAGTCCCCTCCCAGCCCCTCCCAGTCCATCCCAGTCCCTGTAACTCCACTCCAAACCCCTCCCAGTCCCTCCCAGTTCCCTCCCAGTCCTCTCCCAGTCTCTCCCAGTCCCCGTAACTCCACTCCTCATCCCTCCCAGTCCCTCCCAGTCCCTCCCAGTCCCCCCCAGTCCTCTCCCAGTCTCTCCCAGTCCCCGTAACTCCACTCCAAACCCCTCCCAGTCCCTCCCAGTCCCTCCCAGTCCCCGTAACTCCACTCCCCATCCCTCCCAGTCCCCATAACCCCAGTCCCAGTCCCTCCCAGTTGCCCCTCAGTTCCTCCCAGTCCCTCCCAGTCCCTGTAACTCCACTCCAAACCCCCCCCAGTCCCCCCCAGTCCTCTCCCAGTCTCTCCCAGTCCCCGTAACTCCACTCCAAACCCCTCCCAGTCCCTCCCAGTCCCTGTAACCCCACTCCCTATCCCTCCCTATCCCTCCCAGTCCCTCCCAGTCCCTTCCAGTCCCCATAACCTCACTCTAAACCCCTCCCAGTCCCTCCCAGTTCCCTCCCAGTTCCCTCCCAGTCCCTGTAACTCCACTCCCAGTCCCTCCCAGTTCCCTCCCAGCCCCTCCCAGTCCCTCCCAGTCCCTGTAACTCCACTCCAAACCCCTCCCAGTCCCTCCCAGTCCCTCCCAGTTGCCCCCCAGTCCCTCCCAGTCTCTCCCAGTCTCTCCCAGCCCCCATAACCCCACTCCCAGTCCCTCCCAGTTGCCCCCCAGTTCCTCCCAGTCCCTCCCAGTCCCTGTAACTCCACTCCCAGTCCCTGTAACTCCACTCCCCATCCTTCCCAGTCCCTCC
>WQNJ02000298.1:0-26562 GCA_016584745.2 Phylloscopus trochilus trochilus | reverse complement strand
TCAGTTTGGTTCGGTTCAGTCGGGTTCAGTTCAGTTCACTTCAGTTCCATTGTGTCCCTCCCCTCCCCCTCCCCCCTCCCTCCCCTCCCCCTCCCCCCTCCCACCCCCTCCCCCTCCCCTCCCCCCCCTCTCCCCTCCCCCCCCAGCCAGGGGGACTCCCCGGCGCCGCTCTCGGCCTCTCTCCTCGCCGATTGGCTGGAGGTTCACCGGCTCAGCCCCGCCGCCCTGGAGAGCCTCCAGCGCGACCTCCAGCTGGGCTCGCCCATGCTGCTGGCCGACGACCTGCCCGACCCCTGACCCCTGACCCCTGACCCCTGACCTCTGACCCCGAGCCCAACCCCCCGAGTAAAATTTGTATGGAAACGCAAAGGGCGTGGCCCCAATGGGCGGGGCTGGGGTGGGCGGGGTCTTGGATTGGGGGGAGGGGGAGGGGGAGGGAGAAAAGGAGGAAGAGGAGGGGGAGGAGGAGGGGGAGGGGGAGGAGGAGGGGGAGGGGCAGAGGGGGGAGGGGGAAGGGGAGGAAGAAGAGGAGGAGGAAGAAGAGAGGGAGGAGTCAGAGGGGGGAGGGGCAGAGGGGGGAGGGGGAAGGGGAGGAAGAAGAGGAGGAGGAGGGGAAGGGGGAGGAGGGGGAGGACGAAGAAGGGGAGGAGGAGAAGGAGGAAATGGGGGAGGGGCAGGAGGAGGAAGAGGGGAGGAAGAGGAAGACGAGAAGGAGGAGGAGGGCAGGAAGAGAAGGAGGAAAAGGAGGAGGAAGGGGAAGAGCAGGAGGAAGAAGAGGAGGAAAAAGAGAGGGAGGAGGAGGAGGAAGAGGGAGAGGGGGAGGGGCACGGGGGGAGGGGAAGGGAAGGAAGAAGAGGAGGAAGAAAAGGAGGAAGAGGACGAGGAAGAGGGGGAGGAGGGGCAGGAGGAGGAAGGGGAGTGGGAGGAAGAAGAGGAAGAGGAGAAGGAAGAGGAGGAAGAGGAGGGGCAGGGGCAGGGGGAGGAAGAGGAAGAAGACGAGGAAGAAGAGGGGGATGAAGAAGAGTCGTAGCCGGTGCGTGGGTGCAATGGCTTCCGTAGCAAAGACATCACAGAGACCACGCGGGGGCGACACCGAGCGCGGGGGGGGAGGGGCGAGGGGGAGGGGGCGCCCCTCCCCCCACAAACACAAACACCCCCCCGGGGGGTGGGGGAGGGGCAGCGCGATGTTGTTGTTGTTGTTGGGGGGGGGAACCCCCAAATTTAGGGGGGGAGGGGCGCCCTCCCCCACCCCGGCGGCGTTTGGGTGGGGGAGGGGCGCAGAGGGGTGGGGGAGGGGCCTGAGCTGGGGAGGCGGGGCTTTCGGCCGGTGGGGGGGGGGGAGGGGGATGGGGGGAGGGGGGTGGGGTGGTCGATGAGGTCGTTGATGATGTCATGGGGTCATGGATGGGGTCATTGGGTCATCGATGATGTCATTGGGTCATCGATGGGATCATGGGGTCACTGATGGGGTCATAGGGTCATTGATGATGTCATGGGGTCATGGAAGAGGTCATTGGGTCATTGATGATGTAACTGATGATGTCATGGGGTCATGGATGAGGTCATGGGGTCATTGGGTCATGGAAGAGTTCATTGGGTCATTGATGATGTCATTGATGACGTCATGGGGTCATTGGGTCATGGAAGAGGTCATTGGGTCATCGATGAGGTCATGGGGTCTTGGATGAGGTCACTGGGTCACGGATGAGGTCATTGATGATGTCATGGGGTCATGGGTGGGTTCATGGGGGCCATGGATGACGTCATGGGGTCGTGGATGAGGTCATTGGGTCATTGGTGATGTCAATGATGACGTCATGGGGTCATTGGGTCATGGAAGAGGTCATTGGGTCACAGATGAGGTCATTGATGATGTCATGGGGTCTTGGAAGAGGTCATTGGGTCATCGATGGGGTCATGGGGTCACTGATGAGGTCATTGATGATGTCATTGGGTCGTGGATGAGGTCATAGGGTCATTGATGATGTCATTGATGATGTCATGGTGTCATGGAAGAGGTCATTGGGTCATTGATGAGGTCATTGGGTCACGGATGATGTCATGGGGTCATTGATGATGTCATTGATGGGGTCATTGCGTCATGGATGATCTCATGGATGACATCATTGGGTTCTCGATGAGGTCACTGGGTCATCGATGAGGTCATTGGGTCACTGATGATGTCACCAGGTCACCGATGATGTCATCGTGTCCCCGCTGACCCCATTGGGCAGTGGGTGGGGGCGGGGCCATCTCTGGTCACCGGGGTTGTTACCGGCGAGAGGGCGACTGACCGGTCAGCGATGGGTTAACTGGTCAGCGATGGGTTAACCGGTCAGCGATGGGTTAACTGGTCAGCGATGGGTTAACTGGTCAGCGATGGGTTAACCGGTCAGCGATGGGTTAACTGGTCAGCGATGGGTTAACTGGTCAGCGATGGGTTAACCGGTCAGCGATGGGTTAACTGGTCAGCGATGGGTTAACCAGCTGGGTGGGTGATGGGTTAACCAGTTGGGGACTGGTTAAACCGGTCCATGATGGGTTAACCGGTTGGGTGGGTGATGGGTTAACCAGTTCAGTACTGGTTAAACCGGTCAGCGATGGGTTAACCGGTTGGGTGAGTGATGGGTTAACCAGTTCAGTACTGGTTAAACTGGTCGGTGATGGGTTAACCCGCCGGGTGGGTGATGGGTTAACCAGCTGGGGACTGGTTAAACCAGTCAGTGATGGGTTAACCAGTTGTTGATGGGTTAACCGGTTGGGTGGGTGATGAGTTAACCAGTTGGGGACTGGTTTAACTGGTCAGTGATGGGTTAACCAGCCCGGTGGGTGACCGGTTGGGTGATGGCACCGGCGCGGTGGGAATGGGCCAATGGCAGCTGCCCCAGGCAAATGGGCGGGGCCAACCCGGCACCACCCAACCAATCAAACTCAACCGAACCAAACCAACCCAACTGAACCAAACCCAACCCAAACCAACCAATTCAACCCAACCAAACCCAACTCAAACAACCCAAATCAACTGAACTCAACCAACCCAGACCCACCCAACTCAACTCAACTGAACCAAACCCGACCAACTCAACCAAATCCGACCAAATCCACCACAACTCAACCAACCCAACTCAACCAACACAACCCAACCAAATCCAAGATGACTCAACCAACCCAACTCAATCCCACTCAACTGAACCAAACCCAACTCAACCAACCCAACCCAACCCAACCAAATCCAACCCAACTCAACTAAAACCAACCAAACCCAATCCAGCTCAATCAAGTCAACCAAACTAAACTCAACTCAACCCAACCCAACTCATCCAACCCAACCCAACCAAACCCAATCCAACTCAACCAAACCCAACTGAACCCAACCCAACCAACTCAACTCAAACCAACTCAACTCAACCAAACCAACCCAACCAACCCAACCCAACCCGACCCAATGCGACTCAACCAACTCAACTCAACTCAACTGAACTCAACTGAACCAAACCCAACCCAACCAAACTCAACCCAACCCAACCCAACGCGACTCAACCAACTCGACCTAAGCAACCCAAGCCAATCCAACTCAACCGAACCAAACTGAACTCAACCCAACCCAACCAACCCAACTCAACTCAACACGACTCGATCAACTCGACCTAAGAAACCCAACCCAACCAAACCCAACCCAACCAACTCAAACCAACTGAACTCAACTGAACCCAACCCAACCCAACCAAACTCGACCCAACCCAATGCAAGTCAACCAACCCAACCCAACTCAACCCAACTCAAACCAACTCAACCCAACCAACTCAACTCAACTGAACCAAACTCAACCCAACCCAACCAAACCCAACTCGACTCAACCCAACTCAACTCAACTGAACCAAACCCAACCAACCCAACCCAACCCAACTTAACCGAACCAAACTTAACCCAACTCAACCCAACCCAACCCGACCCAATCCAACCCAACCAACTCAACTCAACTGAACTCAACCCAACCCAAGGCGACTCAACCAACTCGACCCAACCAACCCAACTCAATCCAACTCAACTAAACCCAAGCCAACCGAAACCAACCAAACCCAACACGACTCAACCCAACCCAACTCAACCCAACTCATCCAACCCAACCCAACCCAACCAACTCAACCGAACCCAACTCAACTGAACCAAACCCAACCAAACTCATCCAACCCAACTCAACCAAACCCATCCAACCCCACCCAACTCAACCCCCCGGCCCCTCTAGGACACACCCCCTCCCCCCCATCCCCCATTCCCCACCCCCCCCTTGCCATGGTGGGCGGGGGGGGCGTGGCCGATGCCGTGGTGGGGCGTGGCCGATGCTGTGGTGGGCGTGGCCAATGCCATGGTGGGCGTGGCCGATGCCGTGGTGGGCGTGGCCGATGCCGGGGCGTGGCGGGGGTGAGGATGATGAAGGAGATGCGGATGATGGAGGCCGAAGGCGGAGCCGCCGCCGGGATCGGCGCCGGGGCGGGGCCGAGAAAAACTCTCGGAGTTTATTGGCAAATCTCTCTCTCTCTCCGGGGGGGGGTGTGCGGTTAATTAATTAATTAATTAATTAAGGAGGTGGTGGGGGAGGGGAGTGGGGGAGGGGCGCCGTGGGAAAGGGGGAGGGGCTTGGGGGAGGGGAAGGGGGCGGGGCCCTACAAGCCCAGGGTGCCCCCGATGGAGGAGGCCAGGACCACGCCCAGCACCACGCAGCAAATGATGATCATGATCTTCTTCTGCCGGCCCAAAAGGGGCGGAGCCAAGACCGGGCGGCAGCCAATCCGGTGCGAGGAGGGAAGGAGGGGGCGGAGTTCAAGGCGTCGGCCAATCCAGTGCAAGGAGGGAAGGAGGGGGCGGAGTTCAGGGCGTCGGCCAATCCGGCGAGGGGGGGAAGGAGGGGGCGGAGTTCAAGGCGTCGGCCAATCGGAGTGAAGGGGGGGCGGAGTTCAAGGCATCGGCCAATCGGAGTGAAGGGGGGCGGAGTTCAGGGTGGCGGCCAATCCGAGTGAAGGGGGGCGGAGTTTAAGGCGGCGGCCAATCGGAGTGAAGCGGGGCGGAGTTCAAGGCGTCGGCCAATCGGAGTGAAGGGGGGCGGAGTTCAAGGCGGCAGCCAATGAGAGTGAAGGGGGGCGGAGTTCAAGGGTGTCGGCCAATCCGAGTGAAGGGGGCGGAGTTCAAGGCGTCGGCCAATCGGAGTGAAGGGGGGTGGAGTTCAAGGTGTCGGCCAATCAGAGTGAAGGGGGGTGGAGTTCAAAGTGTCGGCCAATGAGAGTGAAGGGGGGCGGAGTTCAAGATGGCAGCCAATCAGAGCGAAGGGGGGCGGAGTTCAGGGCGTCGGCCAATCCGAGTGGAGGGGGGCGGAGTTTAAGGTGGCGGCCAATCCGAGTGAAGGGGGGCGGAGTTCAAAGCGTCGGCCAATCGGAGTGAAGGGGGGCGGAGTTCAGGGCGTCGGCCAATGAGAGTGAAGGGGGGCGGAGTTCAAGGCGGCAGCCAATGAGAGTGAAGGGGGGCGGAGTTCAAGGGCGTCGGCCAATCCGAGTGAAGGGGGCGGAGTTCAGGGCGTCGGCCAATCAGAGCGAAGGGGGGGGCGGAGTTCAAGGTGTCGGCCAATCCGAGTGAAGGGGGGCGGAGTTTAAGGTGTCGGCCAATCCGAGTGAAGGGGGGCGGAGTTCAGGGCGTCGGCCAATCGGAGTGAAGGGGGGCGGAGTTCAAGGGCGTCGGCCAATCCGAGTCAAGGGGGGCGGAGTTCAGGGCGTCGGCCAATCCGGGGAAGGAGGGGGCGGAGTTTAAGGGCGGCGGCCAATCCGGAGGAAGGGGGGGGGAGGGGAGAGAGAGAAAACGTCACTGGCCACGCCCACCGGCCCATTTTTGGGGTCATGGCGGCCATTTTGTGCTCACGGCGGCCATATTGGGCTCACGGCGGCCATGTTGGGGTCATGGCGGCCATTTTGGGCTCATGGCGGCCATATTGGCCTCATGGCAGCCATATTGGGCTCATGGCAGCCATATTGAGCTCACGGCGGCCATATTGGCCTCATGGCGGCCATATTGGGGTGACAGCAGCCATATTGGATTCATGGCGGCCATATTGGGCTCACGGCGGCCATATTGGGCTCATGGCGGCCATATTAAATTCACGGCGGCCATATTGGGGTCATAGCAGCCATATTGAGTTCATGGCGGCCATATTGGGCTCATGGCGTCCATATTGGGCTCACGGCGGCCATATTGGGCTCATGGCGGCCATATTGGCCTCACGGCGGCCATATTGGGCTCGTGGCGGCCATATTGGCCTCACGGCGGCCATATTGGGCTCAAGGTGGTCATATTGGGCTCACAGCGGCCATATTGGGCTCACGGCGGCCATATTGGGCTCATGGTGGCCATATTGGGTTCAGGGCGGCCATATTGGCCTCACAGCGGCCATATTGAGTTCATGGCAGCCATATTGGCCTCATGGTGGCCATATTGGGATCATGGCGGCCATATTGGCCTCATGGCAGCCATATTGTGCTCACGGCAGCCATATTGGGTTCATGGCAGCCATATTGGCCTCACGGCGGCCATATTGAGTTCATGGCGGCCATATTGGGTTAACAGCGGCCATATTGGCCTCACGGCGGCCATATTGGCGGCCACACCGACTTCCCATCCCCCCCGGCTCCCCCCCCGTGCCCCCTCCCCTCCCCCGTTGGCCCCAGTGGGAGGAGCCAATCCCCGGCCCCGCCCCCCCGGGGCCGCACTCACCCGCCGGGCCTTGCTCTGGTACTTGACGGCTTTTTTGGTGTCGGAGACGGCGCGCTCGACGTAATCCACCGAGTGCTCCACGTTGTACTCGATGCGGTCGATCATCTCGCCCTGGGGGGCAGGGGCAGCTCGGACCCTGACCTCTGACCTCTGGCCCTGCCCCCTTGATCTCTGACCCATCCCCTGGCCCCGCCCCCCCTACCTCTGACCCCGCCCCCCTGACCTCTGACCCCGCCCCCCTGACCCCGCCCCCCTGACCTCCGACCCCGCCCCCTGACCTCTGACCCCGCCCCTCGACCTCTGATTCCGCCCCCCTGACTGCTGGCCCCGCCCCCCTGACCTCTGACCCCGCCCCCTGACTGCTGACCCCTCCCCCCTGACCTCTGACCCCTCCTGGGTGACCTCTGGTCACTCCCAGGTGACCCCTTGGTGTGTTCCTGGTGACCCCTGGTGACCCTCCAAGGGCGTGGTCACCCCTGGCTGACCTCTGACCCCTCCCAGGTGACCCTCAATCGCTCCAGGTGACCTCTGGTCACTCCTGGGTGACCTCTCACCCCTCCCAGGTGACCTCTGACCCCTCCCAGGTGACCCTTGGTGGGTTCCCGCTGACCCTCAATAGACCCGGCTGCCCTGTGGTCACTCCCGGGTGACCCCTGACCCCTGTGTGACCCCTGACCCCTGACTGACCTGGCTCTCGACCAGCATGGCCATGTCGACGAACATGTCGTGCAGCTCCCGGATGCTGACCCCTGACTGACCCCTGACTGACCCCTGACTGACCCCTGACCCCCGTGTGACCCCTGACCCCTGTGTGACCCCTGACCCCTGTGTGACCCCTGACCCCTGACTGACCCCTGACCCCTGAGTGACCCCTGACCCCTGACTGACCCCTGACCCCTGACCTGGCTCTCGACCAGCATGGCCATGTCGACGAACATGTCGTGCAGCTCGCGGATGCTGACCCCTGCGTGACCCCTGACCCCTGAGTGACCTGTGACTGACCCCTGAGTGACCCCTGAGTGACCCCTGACCCCCGTGTGACCCCTGACCTGGCTCTCGACCAGCATGGCCATGTCGACGAACATGTCGTGCAGTTCCCGGATGCTGACCCCTGACTGACCCCTGACTGACCCCTGACTGACCCCTGAGTGACCCCTGACCCCCGTGTGACCCCTCTGTGACCCCTGTTTGACCCCGTACCTGGCTCTTGACCAGCATGGCCATGTCGACGAACATGTCGTGCAGCTCGCGGATGCTGACCCCTGACTGACCCCTGACCCCTGAGTGACCCCTGACCCCCGTGTGACCCCTGACCTCTGACCTGGCTCTGACCCCTGTGTGACCCCTGTGTGACCCCTGTGTGAGCCCTGACCCCCGTGTGACCCCTGTGTGACCCCTGACCTCTGACCTGGCTCTCGACCAGCATGGCCATGTCCACCAACATGTCGTGCAGCTCGCGGATGCTGACCCCTGACTGACCCCTGAGTGACCCCTGACCCCATACACCTGTGTGACCTCTGACCCCCGTGTGACCCCTGACCCCTGACCTGGCTCTCGACCAGCATGGCCATGTCCATGAACATGTCGTGCAGTTCCCGGATGCTGACCCCTGACTGACCCCTGACCCCATACCCCCTGTGTGACCCCTGACTGACCCGTGACCCCTGACCCCTGTTTGACCCCTGACCCCGTACCTGGCTCTCGACCAGCATGGCCATGTCCACGAACATGTCGTGCAGCTCGCGGATGCTGACCCCTGACTGACCCCTGACTGACCCCAATCCCTGACCCCTGAGGTGACCCCTGACCCCCGTGTGACCCCTGCGTGACCCCTGACCCCTGACCTGGCTCTCGACCAGCATGGCCATATCCACGAACATGTCGTGCAGTTCCCGGATGCTGCTCTCCAGTTTGATGATCTCGTTGTGCCGCGTCTCGATCTCGTTCAGAGCCTGCTTGGTCATCTGAGAGTCCATCTTGATCTATGGGGGGGGCAAAGGTCACACAGGGGTCACACAGGGGTCACACAGGGGTCATCTGCGAGTCCATCTTGATCTGTTTGGGGACACAACAGGGGTCATCTGGGGGTCATGGGGTCATCTGGGGGTCATCTGGGGGTCATGGGGTCACAGGGGTCATGGGGTCACACAGGGGTCATGGGGTCATGGGGGTCATGGGGTCACACAGGGGTCATCTGGGAGTCCATCTTTATCTGAGAGGGGACACAACAGGGGTCAGCTGGGGGTCATGGGGTCACACAGGGGTCACACAGGGGTCATGGGGTCATCTGTGAGTCCATCTTGATCTGGGGGACACAACAGGGGTTATCTGGGGGTCATGGGGTCATCTGGGGGTCATGGGGTCACACAGGAGTCACACAGGGGTCATGGGGTCACACAGGGGTCATGGGGGGTCATCTGGGAGTCCATCTTGATTGGGGGGGGAGGGGACAAAGGTCACACAGGGGTCATGGGGTCATGGGGTCACACAGGGGTCACAGGGGGTCATCTGAGAGTCCATCTTGATCTGGGGGGGGGACAGGACAAAGGTCACACAGGGGTCATGGGGTCATCTGAGGGTCATGGGGTCATGGGGTCATCTGCGAGTCCATCTTGATCTGAGGACAAAGGTCATGGGGTCACACAGGGGTCATGGGGTCACAGGGGGTCATCTGGGAGTCCATCTTGATCTGTGGGGGGGGCAAAGGTCACACAGGGGTCACACAGGGGTCACACAGGGGTCATGGGGTCATGTGAGAGTCCATCTTGATCTGAGGACAAAGGTCATGGGGTCACACAGGGGTCATGGGGTCACACAGGGGTCACAGGGGTCATCTGAGAGTCCATCTTGATCTGAGGACAAAGGTCATGGGGTCACACAGGGGTCACACAGGGGTCATGGGGTCACACAGGGGTCATGGGGGGTCATCTGGAAGTCCATCTTGATCTGTTTGGGGGGGCAAAGGTCACACAGGGGTCATGGGGTCACACAGGGGTCATGGGGGGTCATCTGGAAGTCCATCTTGATCTGTTTGGGGGGGCAAAGGTCACACAGGGGTCATGGGGTCATGTGAGGGTCATGGGGTCACACAGGGGTCATGGGGTCATGGGGTCAGCTGGGGGTCATGGGGTCATCTGGGGGTCATGGGGTCATCTGGGGGTCATCTGGGGGTCATGGGGTCAGCTGGGGGTCACACAGGGGTCAGCTGGGGGTCATCTGCGAGTCCATCTTGATCTGAGAAGGGACAAAGGTCACACAGGGGTCACACAGGGGTCATGGGGTCACACAGGGGTCATGGGGTCATCTGAGAGTCCATCTTGATCTGTTTGGGGGGGCAAAGGTCACACAGGGGTCACACAGGGGTCATGGGGTCATGGGGTCACACAGGGGTCATCTGGGAGTCCATCTTGATCTGTGAGGGGGGGCAAAGGTCACACAGGGGTCACACAGGGGTCACACAGGGGTCACACAGGGGTCACACAGGGGTCATGGGGTCACACAGGGGTCACAGGGGTCATCTGAGAGTCCATCCTGATCTGGGGGGGGGACAAAGGTCATGGGGTCACACAGAGGTCATGGGGTCATCTGGGAGTCCATCTTGATCTGAGAGGGGGGCAAAGGTCACACAGGGGTCACACAGGGGTCACACAGGGGTCACACAGGGGTCATGGGGTCATGGGGGGTCATCTGGGAGTCCATCTTGATCTGGGTGGGGGACAGAGAGGGGTCACACAGGGGTCATGGGGTCATCTGGGAGTCCATCTTGATCGGGGGGACAAAGGTCACACAGGGGTCATGGGGTCACCCAGGGGTCACCCAGGGGTCATGGGGTCATCTGCGAGTCCATCTTGATCTGTTTGGGGGAGGACAAAGGTCATACAGGGGTCACACAGGGGTCATGGGGTCATCTGCGAGTCCATCTTGATCTGTTTGGGGGGGCAAAGGTCACACAGGGGTCATGGGGGGGTCATGGGGTCACACAGGGGTCATGGGGTCACACAGAGGTCATGGGGGGTCATCTGCGAGTCCATCTTGATCTGGGGGAGGGGACAGAGGGGTCACCTGGGGGTCACCTGGAGGCACTGACCCCGATGACCCCCGGCTGACCCCTGGGTGGTCACTCATGTCGTCAGTGAAGATGGCCATTGACCCCCAATGACCTCAACTGCCCCAGTGACCCCGATGACCCCAGTTGCTCTGGGTGACCCCGATGACCCCAATGACCCCGGTGACCCCAATGACCCCAGTGACCCCGGATGACCCCGGTGACCCCTGTCTGACCCCCGGGCGGTCACTCACGTCGTCGGTGAAGATGGCCAGCGTGCCATTGACCCCTACTGACCCCAATGACCCCAATGACCCCTATGACCCCAATGACCCCAATGACCCCGGTGACCCTGATGACCCCGATGATCCCAGTGACCCCCGGGTGACCCCCGGGTGACCCCTGGGCTGTCACTCATGTCATCGGTGAAGATGGCCCTTGACCCTCAATGACCCCAATGACCCCGATGACCCCAGTTGCCCTGGGTGACCCCGGTGACCCCGGTGACCCCGATGACCCCGGTGACCCCAGTGACCCCGATAACCCCCAGCTGACCCCTGGTCACTCACATCGTTGGTGAAGATGGCCATTGACCCTCAATGACCCCAATGACCCCAATGACCCTTACTGACCCCAATGACCCCAATGACCCCGGTGACCCTGATGACCCCGATGACCCCAGTGACCCCGATGACCCCTGGGTGACCCCTGGTCACTCACGTCGTCGGTGAAGATGGCCAGCTTGCCACTGACCCCCACTGACCCCAATGACCCCAATGACCCCAGTTGCCCTGGGTGACCCCGGTGACCCCGATGACCCCGGTGACCCCTGGCTGACCCCTGGGGTGGTCACTCACGTCGTCGGTGAAGATGGCCAGCGTGCCACTGACCCCCAGTGACCCCAATGACCCCAGTTGCTCTGGGTAACCCCGGTAACCCCGATGACCCCGATGACCCCGGTGACCCCAATGACCCCGGTGACCCCTGGGTGACCCCTGGGTGACCCCTGGGGTGGTCACTCACGTCGTCAGTGAAGATGGCCAGCTTGCCGCTCTCCAGCATGTCCTCCAGCTCCTCGTTGGTCGTGGTCCGGCCGGCTGGGGTCAGGGGTCAGGGGTCAGAGGTCAGAGCGCGGTCAGCTCTGCACCTCCCCCCCACCTCCCCCCCACTGACCTCTGACCCCCCGCGCTGACCACTCCCCCTCCCCGAGTGACCACTCCCCGCCCAGTGACCCCTCCCCCCCCGCACTGACCCCCCAATGACCTCTGACCCCCCCGATGACCCCTGACCCCCCAGAGTGACCCCTCAATGACCCCTCTCCCAATGACCCCTGGATGCCTGATGACCTTTGACCCCTGGAGTGAACTCCTTGACTCCCCGGTGACCCCCTGGTAACCCCTGGGTGACCCCTGACCCCCAGAAACCTCCTGACCCCCACTGACCCCTGAGCCCCATGATGACCCCTGGCTGACCCCTGACCCCTGTAACCCCCATGACCCCAGTGACCCCTGGGTAACCCCGTGACCCCTGGATGACCCCGTGACCGCCGGGTGACCCCGATGACCCCTGACCCCGGGATGACCCTCACTGATCTCCAGCTGCCTCTGGATCCGGTCCTTGCGGCGATCCCAGTGACCCCTGACCCCTGGGTGACCCCAATGACCCCTGACTCCCTGTGACCCCTGGATGACCCCTGACCCCTGTGTGACCCCCAAGTGACCCCCAGGTGACCCTCACTGATCTCCAGCTGTCTCTGGATCCGGTCCTTGCAGCGATCCCGGTGACCCCTGTGACCCCTGACCCCTGGATGACCCCGTGACCCCTGTGATCCCTGTGTGACCCCTGTGACCCCTGACCCCTGTGTGACCCCGTGACCCCTGTGTGACCCCTGACCCCGTGTGACCCTCACTGATCTCCAGCTGTCTCTGGATCCGGTCCTTGCGGCGATCCCTGTGACCCCTGACCCCCTCTAACCCCTGTGACCCCCAGGTGACCCCGTGTGACCCTCACTGATCTCCAGCTGTCTCTGGATCCGGTCCTTGCAGCGATCCCGGTACTTGCTCTGGGTTGCGTTGTACTCGGTGACCCCTGTGACCCCTGACCTTTGGATGACCCCTGTGACCCCTGACCCCCCGTGACCCCTGACCCCTGGATGACCCCGGGGTGACCCTCACTGATCTCCAGCTGTCTCTGGATCCGGTCCTTGCAGCAGTCCCTGTACTTGCTCTGGGTGGCGTTGTACTCGGTGACCCCTGTGACCCCGTGACCCCTGTGACCCCTGACCCCTGTGTGACCCCTGGATGACCCCTGACCCCCTGGATGACCCCGTGTGACCCTCACTGATCTCCAGCTGTCTCTGGATCCGGTCCTTGCACCGATCCCGGTATTTGCTCTGGGTGGCGTTGTACTCGGTCATCACCTCCACGAACTTCCGGGAGAGCGTCGAGTGCTGGGGGGGGAGACAGGTGAGAGAGACCCCACAGGTGAGAGACCGGACAGGTGAGATCAACAGGTGAGAGACAGGTGTGACAGGTGAGACACGGACAGGTGAGAGACAGGTGAGATACGGACAGGTGAGACAGGTGAGACATGGGACAGGTGAGAGATGGACAGGTGAGACAGGTGAGACAGGTGAGACCCGACAGGTGAGACAGGTGAGACAGGTGAGACCAGACAGGTGAGACAGGTGAGACACGGACAGGTGAGACAGGTGAGACAGGTGAGACCCGACAGGTGAGACAGGCGAGACATGGGACAGGTGAGAGATGGACAGGTGAGACCTGACAGGTGAGACAGGTGAGACATGGACAGGTGAGACAGGACAGGTGAAACAGGACAGGTGAGACCGGACAGGTGAGAGATGGGACAGGTGAGACAGTTAAGACCAGACAGGTGAGGGATGGACAGGTGAGACTGGACAGGTGAGATATGGGACAGGTGAGATTGGACAGGTGAGAGATGGACAGGTGAGAGACAGGTGAGATGGACAGGTGAGACAGGTGAGAGATGGGACAGGTGAGAGATGGACAGGTGAGAGACGGACAGGTGAGACATGGACAGGTGAGATACAGACAGGTGAGATATGGGACAGGTGAGAGATGGACAGGTGAGACAGGACAGGTGAGAGATGGACAGGTGAGACAGGACAGGTGAGACACGGACAGGTGAGACAGGTGAGACAGGACAGGTGAGACCCCACAGGTGAGATATGGACAGGTGAGACAGGTGAGACATGGACAGGTGAGAGATGGACAGGTGAGACAGGTGAGACATGGACAGGTGAGAGATGGACAGGTGAGACCCCACAGGTGAGACAGATGAGACACGGACAGGTGAGACCCCACAGGTGAGACAGGTGAGACACGGACAGGTGAGATATGGGACAGGTGAGACATGGACAGGTGAGAGACAGGTGAGACCAGGCAGGTGAGACAGGTGAGACACGGACAGGTGAGACAGGTGAGACCAGACAGGTGAGACACGGACAGGTGAGACCCGACAGGTGAGACAGGTGAGAGATGGACAGGTGAGAGATGGACAGGTGAGATGGGATACATGAGATACGGGACAGGTGAGAGATGGGACAGGTGAGACAGGTGAGGGACAGGGCAGGTGAGATTGGACAGGTGAGAGAACAGGTGAGATACGGGTGAGACAGGTGAGATGGGACAGGTGGGACAGGTGGGACAGGTGGGATGGGACAGGTGGGACAGGTGAGGTGGGACAGGTGAGACAGGTGGGACAGGTGGGACAGGTGAGAGATGGACAGGTGAGACAGGTGAGGTGGGACAGGTGAGACATGGACAGGTGAGACCAGACAGGTGAGACTGGACAGGTGAGAGATGGACAGGTGAGACAGGTGAGGTGGGACAGGTGAGACAGGACAGGTGAGACCGGACAGGTGAGACCAGACAGGTGAGACAGGTGAGAGACAGGTGAGACCAACAGGTGAGATGGACAGGTGGGACAGGTGAGAGATGGACAGGTGAGGTGGGACAGGTGGGACCGTACAACGGCAACGCTGATGAGGCCAATGATGGCGTGACCACGACGATGACGACGATGAAGATGATGATGATGAAGATGATGAAGATGACGTCGATGACAAAGCCGATGTCAACCATGAAGAGGACGATGGTGATGATGATGATGATGAGGCCGATGTGATGACGATGATGAAGTCAACATTGACGATGAAGATGAAGATGATGATGAAGTCAACATGATGATGATGATGAAGACGATGATGATGATACCGATGCTGATGAAGATGATGATGATGAAGATGATGAAGATGAAGATGACGAAGATGACGATGATGAAGATGCCGTTGATGATGAAGATGAAGACGTTGATGATGATGATGATGCCAATGTTGATGATGATGAAGATGAAGATGACGATGAAGTCAATGTCATGAAGATGAAGATGAAGATGAAGATGACATTGATGAAGATGATGATGAAGATGAAGATGATGAAGACGATGAAGATGACGATGATGACATTGATGACGATGAAGACGATGATGATGATGATGACGATGAAGACGATGATGATGATGATGACGATGAAGATGATGATGATGATGATGATTATGATACCGATGCTGATGATGATGAAGATGATGAAGATGAATATGACGATGAAGATGACGATGAAGCAGATATCAGTGATGATGATGAAGATGATGATGAAGATGAAGTCAATATCATGAAGATGAAGATGAAGATGAAGACATTGATGAAGATGACGATGATGATGCCATTGATGATGATGATGATGAAGATGACGATGATGATGATGATGATTATAATACCGATGATGATGATGATGAAGATGAGGAAGATGAAGATGATGAAGATGAAAATGAAGTGAATATCATGATGATGAAGACGAAGACGACGCTGACGATGATGATGATGATGACGATGAAGATGATGAAGATGAAGATGACGATGATGATGAAGATGAAGTCAATATCATGATGATGATGACGAAGATGACGATGAAGATGACGCTGATGATGATGACGCTGACGATGATGACGATGATGAAGATGACGATGACGATGAAGTCAACATCACAAAGATGAAGATGAAGATGATGAAGATGATGAAGATGAAGTCAATATCATGATGAAGATGAAGATGATGAAGACAACGCTGATGATGACGATGACGATGATGACGATGATAATGATGATGATGATGATGATGATGATGAAGATGAAGATGATGATGATGATTATGATACTGATGCTGATGATGATGAAGATGAAGATGATGATGAAGACGATGAAGATGACGCTGATGATGACGCTGACGATGAAGATGACGATGATGACGATGCTGATGATGAAGATGAAGATGACGCTGACGATGATGACGATGCCGATGCCGGAGCCTTCGGCCTCACCTGTGTCTTGCGGATGCGCAGGTCGGCCGAGGAGCGGTTCAGCCCCTCCTCCTGCTCGATGCTCTGCTCGATGGCTGTGGACACCACCGGGGTCACCCCGGGGTCACCCAGGGGTCACCGCGGGGTCACCCAGGGGTCAGGGGTCAGGGGTCAAAGGTCACCTTTCAATTTGGAGCGGACTTTGTTGGCCGTTTTCTTGATGTCGGCGGTGAGATCCTCCAGCTCCTGCTTGGTCTCTGCGGAGTGACCACAGAGTGACCACTGAGTGACCACAGAGTGACCACAGAGTGACCAACTGACCACTGACCAGTGACCACTGACCACTGACCAGTGACCAACTGACCACTGAGTGACCGCGGAGTGACCAACTGACCAACTGACCACTGACCAACTGACCACTGACCACTGAGTGACCACTGAGTGACCAACTGACCAACTGACCACTGATCACTGATCACTGAGTGACCACTGAGTGACCAACTGACCAACTGACCACCGACCAGTGACCACTGAGTGACCACTGACCAGTGAGTGACCAGTGAGTGACCACTGAGTGACCACGGAGTGACCACTGACCACTGACCAACTGACCAACTGACCACTGACCAGTGATCAATGAGTGATCAATGAGTGACCACTGAGTGACCAACTGACCAGTGACCAACTGACCAACTGACCACTGACCACTGACCAGTGAGTGACCACTGACCAACTGACCACTGACCAGTGACCACTGAGTGACCACAGTGACCAACTGACCGAGTGACCACTGACCACTGACCGCTGAGTGACCACAGAGTGACCAATGAGTGACCAACTGACCAACTGACCAACTGACCAACGGACCACTGACCAGTGACCACTGAGTGATCAATGAGTGACCACTGAGTGACCAACTGACCAACTGACCAACTGACCACTGATCACTGAGTGACCACTGACCAACTGACCACAGAGTGACCACTGAGTGACCACTGACCACTGACCACTGACCAGTGACCAGTGAGTGATCAATGAGTGACCACTGAGTGACCACTGAGTGACTGCTGAGTGACCACGGAGTGACCACTGAGTGACCGCTGAGTGACCACTGAGTGACCGGTCAGTGAGCAGTGACTTAATGACCCCATTAATGACCCGATGACCTCGTTAATGAGTTAATGGCCTCGTTAATGAATCAATGACCGAGTTAATGAATTAATGACCGAGTTAACAAATCAGTGACCGAGTTAATTAGTTAATTAGTCAATTAGCTCACTCTCATCGGGGTTGGGGCAGCGCTGTTCCACCCAATTAACCCTTTAATGACCCAATGACCGAGTTAATGAGTTAACGGCCTCGTTAATTAATCAATGACCGGGTTAATGAGTTAATGACCGAGTTAATTAGTTAATTAGTCAATTAGCTCACTCTCGTCGGGGTTGGGGCAGCGCTGTGCCGCCCAATTAACCCTTTAATGACCGAACCCCCACAGTAACGAACCCAATAACTCCATTAATGAGTTAATGACCCCATTAATGAGTTAATGACGGAGTTAATTAGTTAATTAGTCAATTAGCTCACTCTCGTCGGGGTTGGGGGCGGCCAGGGTGGCGCTGTGCTGCCCAATTAACCCTTTAATGACCGAACCCCCACAGTAACGAACCCAATGACCCCGTTAATGAGTTAATGACCTCGTTAATGAATCAATGACCGACCGAGTTAATGAGTCAATGACCGAGTTAACGAGTCAATGACGGAGTTAATTAGTTAATTAGTCAATTAGCTCACTCTGGTCGGGGTTGGGGCAGCGCTGCGCTGCCCAATTAACCCTTTAATGACCGAACCCCCACAGTAACGAACCCCATGACCCCGTTAATGGGTTAATGACCTCGTTAATGAGTTAATGACCTCGTTAATGAATCAATGACCGGGTTAATGAGTTAATGACCGAGTTAATGAGTTAATTAGCTCACTCTCGTCAGGGTTGGGGCAGCGCTGTGCTGCCCAATTAACCCTTTAATGACCAACAGTAATGACCCAGTGACCCTGTTAATGATGTCAATGACCTCGTTAATGAGACGATGGCCTCGTTAATGAGTCAGTGACCGAGTTAATTAGTTAATTAGTCAATTAGCTCACTCTCGTCGGGGTTGGGGCAGCGCTGTGCTGCCCAATTAACCCTTTAATGACCCAATGACCCCGTTATTGATGTCAATGACCCCGTTAATGAGTTAATGACCCAGTTAATGAGTTAATGACCCAGTTAATGGGTTAATGGCCTCATTAATGAATTAATGACCGAGTTAATGTGTCAATGACCGAGTTAATTAGTTAATTAGTCAATTAGCTCACTCTCATGGGGGTTGGGGCAGCGCTGTGCTGCCCAATTAACCCTTTAATGACCGAACTCCCACAGTAACGAACCCCATGGCCCCGTTAATGAGTTAATGGCCTCGTTAATGAATTAATGACGGAGTTAATTAGTTAATTAGTCAATTAGCTCACTCTCGTCGGGGTTGGGGGCGGCCAGGATGGCGCTGTGCCGCCCAATTAACCCTTTAATGACCGAACCCCCACAGTAACGAACCCAATGACCCCGTTAATGAGTTAATGACCTCGTTAATGAGTCAGTGACGGAGTTAATTAGTTAATTAGTCAATTAGCTCACTCTCATCGGGGTTGGGGCAGCGCTGTGCTGCCCAATTAACCCTTTAATGACTGAACCCCCACAGTAACGAACCCCATGACCCCGTTAATGAGTTAATGACCTCGTTAATGAGTCAGTGACCGAGTTAATTAGTTAATGACTGAGTTAATGAGTTAATTAGCTCACTCTGGTCGGGGTTGGGGCAGCGCTGTGCCGCCCAATTAACCCTTTAATGACCGAACCCCCACAGTAATGAACCCCATGACCTCGTTAATGACCCGATGGCCTCGTTAATGAATTAATGACTGAGTTAACAAATTAATGACCGAGTTAATTAATTAATTAGTCAATTAGCTCACTCTCGTCGGGGTTGGGGCAGCGCTGTGCTGCCCAATTAACCCTTTAATGACTGAACCCCCACAGTAACGAACCCCATGACCCCGTTAATGACCCGATGGCCTCGTTAACGAGTTAATGACCGAGTTAATTAGTTAATTAGTCAATTAGCTCACTCTCGTCGGGGTTGGGGGCGGCCAGGATGGCGCTGTGCTGCTTCTTCACCTGCTCCACGTCCTCCGAGAGCTTCTCGATGCAGCCCCGGATCTCCTCCACCTGATTTGGGGGGATTTTGGGAGATTTTGGGGGATTTTTGGGAGATTTTGGGAGATTTTGGGGGATTTTTGGAAAATTTGGGAGATTTTGGGGGATTTTAGGGGGATTTTTGGAAAATTTGGGGAGAATTTTGGGTGATTTTGGCAGATTTTGGGGGGATTTGGAAGGATTTTGGGGGGATTTTGGGAGATTTTGGGGGTCCCAGGGAGGATTTTGGGGGATTTTGGGGAATTTTGGGGAGATTTGGGGGATTTTGGGGGGTCCCAGGAGGGGTTTGAGGGGATTTTGGGGGTCCCAGAGGAGATTTGGGGGGATTTGGGGGAATTTTGGGAGATTTTGGGGGGATTTTGGGGTTCCCAGGTGGATTTTGGGGCATTTTGGGGGGATTTTGGAAGATTTTGGGGGGATTTGGAGGGATTTTGGGGGATTTTGGGGGGATTTTGGGGGGATTTTGGGGGATTTTGGGGGAATTTTGGGGGATTTTGGGGGGATTTGGAGGGATTTTGGGGGATTTTGGGGAGATTTTGGGGGGATTTTGGGAAATCTGGGGAGATTTTGGGGGATTTTGGCAGATTTTGGGGGTCCTAGGGGGAGTTTGGGGGATTTTGGGGGATTCTGGGGGTCCCAAGGGAGATTTTGGGGGGATTTTGGGAGATTTTGGGGAGATTTTGGGAGATTTTGGGGGTCGCAGAGGGAGTTTGAGGGGTCCCAGGGGGGATTTTAGGGGGATTTTGGGGGAATTTGGGGGATTTGGGAGGAGATTTTGGGGGATTTTGGGGATTTTGAGGGATTTTGGGAGATTTTGGGGGGTTTTGGGGAGATTTTGGGGCTCCCAGGGGGGATTTTGGGGGATTTTAGGGGATTTGAGGGGATTTTGCGAGATTTTGGGGAGATTTTAGGAGATTTTGGAGGGATTTGGGGGTATTTTGGGGGTATTTTGGGGGATTTTTGGAAAATTTGGGGGGATTTTGGGGGGATTTTGGGGGATTTGGGGGGATTTTGGGGGTCCCAGGAGGAATTTTGGGGGATTTTGTGGGCATTTTGGCAGATTTTGGGGGATTTTGGGGGATTTTGGGAGATTTTGGGGGGATTTTGGGGGGATTTGGGGGGATTTTGGGAGATTTTGGGGGATTTTGGGGGATTTTGGGGGATTTTTGGAAAATTTGGGGAGATTTTGGGGGGATTTTGGGAGATTTTGGGGGATTTTGGGGGATTTGGGGGGATTTTGGGAGATTTTGGGGGGATTTTGGGGGGATTTGGGGGGATTTTGGGAGATTTTGGGGGATTTTGGGGGATTTTGGGGGTCCCAGGGGGGATTTTGGGGGATTTTTGGAAAATTTGGGTAGGTTTTGGGGGGATTTTGGCAGATTTTGGGGGTCCCAGAGGGAGTTTGGGGGAATTTTGGGAGATTTTGGGGGATTTTGGGGGGATTTTGGCAGATTTTGGGGGTCCCAGGGGGAGTTTGGGGGATTTTGGGGAATTTTGGGGAGATTTGGGGGATTTTGGGGGGTCCCAGGAGGGGTTTGAGGGGATTTTGGGGGTCTCAGAGGAGATTTGGGGGGATTTGGAGGGATTTTGGGGGATTTTGGGGGGATTTGGGGGATTTGGGGGGATTTTGGGAGATTTTGGAGGTTCCAGGGGGAGTTTGGGGGAATTTTGGGAGATTTTGGGGGTCCCAGGGGGGATTTTGGGGGAGATTTTGGGAGATTTTTGGGGATTTGGGGGATTGTGGGGGGATTTGGGGGGGTTTTGGGGGGTCCCAGGAGGGGTTTGAGGGGATTTTGGGGGTCCCAGAGGGGATTTGGGGGGGATTTTGGGGGATTTTGGGAGATTTTGGGAGAGTCTGGGGGATTTTAGGGGTCCCACGAAGGATTTTGGGGGATTTTGGGGGTCCCAGGGGGGATTTGGGGGGGATTTTGGGAGATTTTGGGGATCCCAGGAGGGGTTTGGGGGGTCCCAGGGGGATTTTGGGAGATTTGGGGAGATTTTGGAGGATTTGGGGGGATTTTGGGGGATTTTGGGGGGATTTTGGGGGATTTTGGGAGATTTTGGGGGATTTTGGGGGGATTTGGGGGGGATTTGGGGGGATTTGGGGGGATTTTGGGGGGATTTTGGGAGATTTTGGGGGATTTTTGGGGTCCCAAAACCATTTTTGGGGGTCCCCGCCCCATTTTTGGGGGTCCATGACCCATTTTTGGGGGTCCCGAACCCATTTTGGGGTCCCGAACCCGTTTTTTGGGGTCCCCACCCCATTTTCGGGGGTCCCTGACCCATTTTCGGGAGTCCCAAGTCCATTTTTGGGGGTCCCCACCTCATTTTTGGGGGTCCCAAACCCATTTCCGGGGTCCCGAATCTATTTTTGGGGGTCCCAGACCCATTTTGGGGGGTCCCAGAACCATTTTTGAGGGCCCCAGACCCATTTTTGGGGGTCCCAAACCCATTTTTGGGGGTCCCGAACCCATTTTTGGGGGTCCCGGCCCCATTTTTGGGGGTCCCAAGTCCATTTTTGGGGATCCCAGACCCATTTTTGGAGGTCCCAGACCCATTATTGGGGGTTCTGAACACATTTTCGGGGGTCCTGAACCCATTTTTGGGGGTCCCTGACCCATTTTTGGGGCTCCCTGACCCATTTTCAGGGGCCCCAGACCCGTTTTTGGGGGTCCCAGAGCCGTTCTCGGGGGTCCCAAATCCATTTTTGGGGTCCCAAACCCATTATTGGGGGTCCCAAACCCATTTTTGGGGGTCCCAGGCCCATTTTCGGGGGTCCCAAACCCATTTTTGGGGGTCCCAAACCCATTTTTGGGGGTCCTGAACCCGTTTTTGGGTCTCCTGAACCCATTTTTGGGGCTCCCTGACCCATTTTTGGGAGTCCCAGAGCCGTTTTTGGGGGTCCCAAACCCATTTCTTGGGGTCCCAGACCCGTTTTTGGGGGTCCCAAGTCCATTTTCGGGGGTCCCAGACCCGTCTTTGGGGCTCCCCACCCTGTTTTTGGGGGTCCCAAGTACATTTTTGGGGGTCCCAGAACCATTTTCGGGGGTCCCAAACCCATTTTTGGGGCTCCCAAGTCCATTTTTGGGGGTCCCAGAGCCATTTTTGGGGTCCCCACCCCATTTTCGGGGGTCCCAGACCGATTTCTGGGGGTCCCCGCCCCATTTTTGGGGGTCCCAGACCCATTTTCGGGGGTCCCAGATCCATTTTCAGGGGTCCCCACCCCATTTTTGGGGGTCCCAGACCCATTTTTGGGGGTCCCACACCCATTTTTGGGGGTCCCAAGTCCATTTTCGGGGGTCCCAGACCCATTTTTGGGGTCCCAGACCCGTTTTTGGCGGTCCCAGACCCATTTTTGGGGGTCCCCGCCCCATTTTCAGGGGTCCCCGCCCCATTTTCGGGGGTTCCAGACCCATTTTTGGGGGTCCCAAACCCATTTTTGGGGGTCCCCACCCCGTTTTCGGGGGTCCCAAACCCATTTTTTGGGGGTCCCAAACCCATTTTTTGGGGGTCCCAGAGCCGTTTTTGGGGGTCCCAGACCCATTTTTTGGGGTCCCTAAACCATTTTTGGGGGTCCCGAACCCATTTTTGGGTGTCCCGAACCCATTTTTGGGGGTCCCAGACCCATTTTCGGGGGTCCCAGACCCATTTTTGGGATCCCCACCCCATTTTCAGGGCTCCCAAACCCGTTTTTGGGGCTCCCAAGTCCATTTTTGGGCATCCTGAACCCATTTTTGGGGGTCCCAGACCCGTTTTTGGGGGTCCCGAACCCGTTTTTGGGGGTCCCAGACCCGTTTTTGGGGGTCCCTGACCCGTTTTTGGGGTTCCCGAACCCGTTTTCGGGGGTCCTAGACCCATTTTTTCGGGGTCCCAGACCCGTTTCCAGGGGTCCCTGACCCGTTTTTGGGGGTCCCTGACCCGTTTTTGGGGGTCCAAGTTCATTTTTGGGGGTCTCAAGTCCATTTTTGGGGGTCCCGACCCCATTTTTGGGGTCCCCGAGCCGTTTTTGGGGTCCCACCTGCTCGAAGAACTCGTCCATGAAGTGGTCCCTGTCCACCGTCACCACCTCCTCCTCATCGTCGCTGTCCTTGGCCTGCAGGGGGCGCTGTCACCGCGGGGGGGCGGGGCCACCGCCCGACCACGCCCCCCAATCCCCTTTACCCCATTGACCAAACTCCCGCCTCATTTGCATAACCCCGCCTCCCGCTGGCTCTCATTGGCCAACCCCAACCACCCCCTGCTTGACCACGCCCCTCACACCCCATTGGCTGCGGCGGGAGGGGGCGGGGATCAGCGTAAAGGGGCGGGGCTCCCCCTGAGGGATGCCGGCGGCTGATTGGCCGAGCTGGTGGGGGTGACGCCCCTCTCCGGCTGAGGCTCCGCCCCCTTTGGGAGCCCCCTAGTGGATCCCAGTAACTCCCAGTAACTCCCAGTAGCTCCCAGTGACTCCCAGTAGCTCCCAGTGGCTCCCAGTGCCCCCCCAATGATCCCAGTAACTCCCAGTGCCTCCCAGTGCCTCCCAGTGCCTCCCAGTAACTCCCAGTGCCTCCCAGTGACTCCCAGTGACCTCCCAGTAACTCCCAGTGACCCCCGCAATGATCCCAGTAACTCCCAGTAACCCTGGGAACGGCTCCCAGTGCCTCCCAGTGACTCCCAGTGCCTCCCAGTGACTCCCAGTAACTCCCAGTGACTCCCAGTAGCTCCCAGTAACTCCCAGTGACTCCCAGTAGCTCCCAGTGGCTCCCAGTAACTCCCAGTAACTCCCAGTGACTCCCAGTAACTCCCAGTAACTCCCAGTAACTCCCAGTGACTCCCAGTGCCTCCCAGTAACTCCCAGTGCCTCCCAGTAGCTCCCAGTAACTCCCAGTAACTCCCAGTAACTCCCAGTGGCTCCCAGTGACTCCCAGTAACTCCCAGTAACTCCCAGTGGCTCCCAGTAACTCCCAGTAACTCCCAGTGGCTCCCAGTGCCTCCCAGTAACTCCCAGTGACTCCCAGTGATCCCCAGTAACCCCCACAACGATCCCAGTGCCTCCCAGTGCCTCCCAGTAACCCTGGAAACGGCTCCCAGTAACTCCCAGTAGCTCCCAGTGACCCCCGCAATGATCCCAGTGCCTCCCAGTAACCCCGAGAACAGCTCCCAGTAACTCCCAGTGACCCCCAGTAAATCCCAGTAACCCCGACAGTGGCTCCCAGTGATTCCCAGTAAATCCCAGTAACCCCGAGAACGGCTCCCAGTAACTCCCAGTGACTCCCAGTAAGTCCCAGTAACTCCAGTGCCCCCCACAACAATCCCAGTGCCTCCCAGTAACTCCCAGTAACCCCAAGAATGGCTCCCAGTAACTCCCAGTGACCCCCACAATGATCCCAGTACCTCCCAGTGCCTCCCAGTAACCCCAACAGTGGCTCCCAGTAACTCCCAGTGGCTCCCAGTAACTCCCAGTAACCCCCCCCAATGATCCCAGTAACTCCCAGTAACCCCAGGAACGGCTCCCAGTGACTCCCAGTAACTCCCAGTAACCCCGACAGTGCCTCCCAGTAAGTCCCAGTGACCCCCCCAGTGCCTCCCAGTAACCCCCAGTGCCCCCCAATCCCCCCCAAAGTCGCCCCCAAACCCCCAGGACCCCCCCCAGCCCCTCCAAAAACCCCCAAATCCCCCCCAAAGGACCCCCAAAATCCCCAAATTCATCCAAATTCCCCCCAAATCCCCCCAAATTTTCCCCAAAATCCCGAATCTCCCAAATCTCCCCAAACCCCAAAATCACCTGAATTCCCCCCAAATTTTCCAAATCCCCCAAATTCCCCAAATCCCCCAAACCCCCCGAAATTCCCCAAACTGCCCCAAATCCCCCAATTCCCACAGATTTCCCCCAAAACTGCCAAATCCCCCCAAGTCCCCCAAACTGCCCCAAAATCCCCAAATCCCCCAAACCCCCCCAAATCCCCTGAATGTCCCAAACCCCCAAAATCCCCCCAAAATCCCCCAAATTTCCCAAACCTCCAAAATCCCCCAAAATCCCCTCAACCCCCAAAACCCGCAACCCCCCCAAAATCCCAAAATCCTCCCAAAATCCCAAATTTGCCCCAAACTCCCCAAACCTCCAAATCCCCCCAAATCTCCCCAAACTGCCCCAAAACCCGCAATCCCCAAACTCCCCCAAATTCCCCCAAACCCTCCAAAATCCCAAAATTCCCCAAACCCCCCTGAATCCCCAAAACATCCCAAACCCCCCCAAAATCCTAAATCCCCCCAAAATCCCAAAATCTCCCCAAATTTCCCAAACCCCCCCAAAATCCCAAATTCGCCCCAAATCCCCAAACTCCAAATTCCCGCCCAATCCCCAAAATCCCAAATTTCCCCCCAAAATCCTCAAAATCCCCCAAACCCCCCAAATCTCCCCAAAATTCACAAACTCCCCCAAACCTCCCCAAAATCCCAAATCCCCCAAAATCCCCAAAATCCCCAAAACATCCCAACCCCCCCCAAAATCCCGAACTCCCCAAAATCCTCAAACTCCCCGAAATTTCCCCAAACTCCCCCAAAATCCCCAAAATCCCAAATTCCCCCAAAATCCCCCCAAAATCCTTAATCCCCCAAAATTCCCCCAACCCCCCCCAAACTCCAAATTCCCCCCAAATCTCCCCAAAATCCCAAATTTCCCCAAAATCCCCCCAAACTCCAAATTCCCCCCAAATCCCCAAAATCCCCAAATCCCTCCCAAACCCCCCAAAGTTCCCCAAATCCCCCAAATCCCCAAATTCCCCCCAAAATCCCGAATCCCCCCAAACCCCCCAGAAGCCCCAAAACATCCTAAACCCCCCAAAATCTCAAATTTCCCCAAATTCGCCCCAATCCCAAAAATCCCAAATTTCCCCCCAAAATACCCCAAATCCCCCAAACCCCCCCAAAACCCGCAAACCCCCCAAATTTCCCCAAATTCCCCCAAATTTCCCTCCATCCCCAAAATCTCAAATTTCCCCCCCAACCCCCCCAAATCCGAAATTCCCCCCAAAACATCCCAAACCCCCCCAAATATCCAAACCCCCCCAAAATCCCAAAGTCCCCCCAATCCCCAAAATCCCAAATTTCCCCCTGAAATCCCAAAATCCCCCAAA
>WQNJ02000297.1:0-73225 GCA_016584745.2 Phylloscopus trochilus trochilus | reverse complement strand
GAAAAAAAGCGAATTTTTCCCCCTCGAATTCCTCTTTTTTATTATTTTTTTTCCGGATTTTTTCATTATTTTTCCCATTTTATTTTTAATTTTTTGGGGAGAATTCGGTGCAAAAAAAAAAGGGAAAAAAAACCCGAAATGACCCCAAAAATCCCTTTCCTCATCCTCACCAATCGCGATCCGGGCGGGAATTCTCCAAAAAAAAAAAAAAAAAAGAAAATCCGATTTTTGGGGTGGGGGAATCGGGATAAAAAAAAGGGAAAAAAAGAGGAAAAAATTAGAAAAAAGCGGCAAAAAAGGCAGAAAAAGCAGAAAAAAAGGAGAGAAAAAGCACAAAAAAATAGAAGAAAATGGATAAAAAAGCAGCAAAAAAAGGAGAGAAAAAGGAGCAAAAAATCACAAAAAAGGACCAAAAAAAGCACAAAAAAGCAGCAAAAAAGCACCAAAAAAGCACAGAAAAGGGACTGAAAAAGCAGCAAAAAAGGGCCAAAAATGCTCAAAAAAAGCACAAAAAATCACAGAAAATGGATTAAAAAAAACAGCGAAAAAGGGTCAAAAAGGACCAAAAAAAGCACAAAAAAAAGCAGAAAAAAATCACAAAAAAGGACAGAAAAAGGGGCCAAAAAGGAGAGAAAAAGCAGCAAAAAGCAGAAAAAAAGCAGAAAAAAAGGACCAAAAAGCACAAAAAAGCACCAAAAAAATCACAAAAAAATCACAAAAAAGCACCAAAAAGCACCAAAAAAATCACAGAAAAGGGACGGAAAAAGCAGCAAAAAAGGACCAAAAAAAAAGACCAAAAATCACAAAAAAAGGACGAAAAAAGACCAAAAAAAATCATTAAAAAGGCCAAAAGAGGGCAAAAAAAATCCCAAAAAGCAGCAAAAAGGCGCGACCCCCCCCCCCCCCCCCCCCGCCGAGAAGGACAAAAAAGCGCCAAAAAGCATCGAAAAAGCACCAAAAATCACAACCCCCCCCCCAAAATCACTATAAAATCTCCCAAAAAAAATCGCAAAAAATGCACCAAAAAAAGATTAAAAAGCAGCAAAAAAAGCACAAAAAAATCCTCCCCCCAAAAGCAGAAAACAGCAGAAAAAAAGCAGAAAAAAAGCACAAAAAATGCCCAAAAAAGCAGAAAAAAGCTCAAAAAAAGCTCAAAAAAAGCGCCAAAAATGCCTCAAAAAGCAGAAAAAAAGCAAAAAAAAAGCAGAAAAAAAAAGAAGGAAAAAAGGGCTAAAAATAAAAAGCTCCAAAAAAGCGCAAAAATGCCCCAAAAAAGCAGAAAAAGGCAGAAAAAAGGCAGAAAAAACCGCACAAAAAATGCCAAAAAAAGCAGAAAAAAGGCTCAAAAAATCCCCCCAACAAGCAGAAAAAAGCAGAAAAAAGCAGAAAAAAGCAGAAAAAAGCAGAAAAAAAATGCCCCAAAAAAGCAGAAAAAAAGCACCAAAAAAATCCCCAAAATGCACAAAAAAAGCCCCAAAAAAGCAGAATAAAGGCACAAAAAAGGCTCAAAAACCCCGCAAAAAATCCCCAAAACCCCCCCAAAAATCCCAAATAAAAAGCGGGAATTTTTCTCCTCTCGGATTTATTTTTTCCCGGCTCCCAGGGCCGGGCCCGGGGGTTTTTATTTTGATTTTTCCCTTTTTTTTTTCCCTCCTTTCCCTGCCGGGCAGCGCCGGGAGGGGCCGGAGCCGTCAATCCGGGCCCGGGGGGAGCCGCAGCTTCCGGCCCGCGCGGAATTCCCGGAATTCTGCGGGAAAAAAATAAAATAAAAAAACCGCGGCGGGAACCCCGCAGAGCGCGAGCCGCCGAGTTTGGGGGATTTGGGGATTTTTTCGGGATTTTGGGGGGATTTTTGGGGGTTTTTTGGGGGGTTATTTGGGGTTTTTTGGGGGTTTTTTGGGATTTTTGGGGATTTTTGGGGGGTTTTGGGGGGTTTTTTTTTGGGATTTTTTGGGGTTTTGGGGGGATTTTTTGGGGATTTTTGGGGGGGGGACGGGCTGTGTTTTATGGGGGTTTTTTTGGGGGGGGGTTTGGAGGGGGAGAGTTTTTTGGAGGATTTGGGGGTTTTATCGGGGGTTTGGGGGTTTGGGGGGTTTGGGGTTTTTGGGGGGGGTTTTATGGTTATGGGGGTTTGGGGTGGGGGTTGAGGGGTTTTTGGAGGGTTTTTTGGGGGTTTTTTTAGGTTTTTTTTGGGGGGTTGGGTTTTTTGGGCTTTTTGGGGGGATTATGGTGTTTTTTGAGGTTTTTTGAGGATTTTTGAGGTTTTTGGGGGGGTTTTTTGGGGGTTTTGTTTCCGGCCGAGGGATGGGAGGGATGAGGGGGTTGGGGCCGCCCCTGGGGCTGCGTCCTGTCCCTCTGTCCCTCTGTCCGTGTGTCCCCCTCTGTCCCTCTGTCCCTCTGTCCTCTGTCCCTCTGTCCGTCTGTCCCTCTGTCCCTCTGTCCCTCTGTCCCTCTGTCCCTCTGTCCGTGTGTCCCTGTCCCCTACGGATGTGTCCCACCTGTCTGTCGGTCTGTCCGTGTCCCCGTGTCCCGGTGTCCCTCTGTCCGTCTGTCCGTCCGTCCCTGTCCCCGCTGTCCCCGTCCCGGTGTCGGTGCCCCCGCTGTGTCCCGGTGTCCCTCTCCTGTCCGTCTGTCCGTCTGTCTGTCTGTCCGTCTGTCTGTCCGTCTGTCTCTCCCCGGTCCCGGTTCCGGTTCCGTTCCGGGCTCGGTGCCGCTGCCCCCCCGATCCATCCCCGGCCGCTCGCTCCGCCATCGATCCCCGCCGGGCCCGGCTCCTTCCTCCCCGGCCGCATCCTCCTCCTCCTCCTCCGCTCCTCATCCTCCCCTTCCCCCCAAAAAAACCCCAAACCCACCCGGGGGTGACACCCCTGGGAATCACCGGGATCGGCTCCCTCCTCATCCTCCCTCCTTTCCTGTCCCTTCTTTTCCACCCCAAAAAAATCCCCCAAACCCACCCGGAGGTGACACCCCCTTCATCCCACCCCAAAAGGAACCGGATCTGCTCCCTCCTCATCTTCGCACCCCCCTCCCTTCTCTTTCCACCCCCCAAAAAACCCCCAAACCCACTCGGGGGTGACACCCCTGGGAATCACCGGGATCCTCTCCCTCCTCATCCTCCCTCCCTTCCGCGTCCCCCCTTTCCCACCCCCCAAAAAACCCATCCAGGGGGTGACATCCTCTTCATCCCACCCCAGAAAAGGAACCGGGATCGGCTCCCTCCTCATCCTCCCTCCCTTCCCTTCCCACCCCCAAAAAAAACCCCAAACCCGTCCGTGGAGGTGTAACCCTTCCTCCCACCCCAAAAAGGAACCGGGATCTGCTCCCTCCTCATCCTCCCTCCCTTTCCCGTTCCCTCTTTTCCACCCCAAAAAAACCCCAACCCCACCCAGGGCTGTCCCCCCCTTCATCCCACCCCAAAAATGCACCGGATCGGCTCCCTCCTCATCCTCGCGCCCCCTCCCCTTCCTTCTCACCCAAAAAAAAACCCCAAACCCACCCAGGGGTGACACCTTTGGGAATCACCGGGATCCGCTCCCTCCTCATCCTCCCTCCCTCCCTTCCCTTTCCGTCCCCCCAAAAAAACCCCAAACCCACCCAGGGGTGACAACCCCCTTCATCCCACCCCAAAAAGGAACCGGGATCGGCTCCCTCCTCATCCTCGCGCCCCCTCCCCTCCCTTCTCACTCCCCAAAAAACCTCCAAACCCACCCAGGAGTGACATCCCTGGGGATCACCGTGATCTGCTCCCTCCTCATCCTCCCTCCCTCCCTTCTCTTCCCACCACCAAAAAAACCCCAAACCCGTCCGTGGAGGCAAAATCCCTTCCTCCCACCCTAAAAACGAACCGGGATCTTCTCCCTCCTCATCCTCCCTCCCTCCCCTTCCCTTCCCACCCCAAAAAAAAAACCCCAAACCCACCGGAGGTGACACCCCTGGGAATCACCGGGATCCTCTCCCTCCTCATCCTCCCTCCTTTCCCCGTCCCCCCTTGCCCACCCCCCCAAAAAAATCCATCCAGGGGGTGACACCCCCTTCCCCCACCCCAAAAAGGAACCGGGATCGGCTCCCTCCTCATCCTCTCACCCCCTCCCTTCCCTTTCCACCCCAAAAAAAACCCCAAACCCACCCGGAGGTGACACCCCTGGGAATCACCGGGATCGGCTCCCTCCTCATCCTCCCTCCCTCCCCTCCCTTCCCACCCCAAAAAACCCCCAAACCCACCCAGGGGTGACATCCCCTTCATCCCGCCCCAAAAAGGAACCGGGATCCTCTCCCTCCTCATCCTCCCTCCCTCCCTCCCCTCCCTTCCCACCCCAACAAACCCCAAACCCAGCCGGGGGTGTCACCCCTTCATCCCACCCTAAAACCCAACCGGGATCGGCTCCCTCCTCATCCTCCCTCCCTTCCCCATCCCCTCTTTTCCACCCCCCAAAAAACCCCAAACCCACCCAGGGGTGACATCCCTGGGAATCACCGGGATCCTCTCCCTCCTCATCCTCCCTCCTTTCCCCGTCTCCACTTTCCCACCCCCTAAAAAACCCTAAACCCATCCGAGGAGGCGAAATCCCTTCCTCCCACCCTAAAAATGCACCGGGATCGGCTCCCTCCTCATCCCTCGCACCCCTCCCTTCCCTTCTCACCCCCCCAAAAAAAAACCCCAAACCCACCCAGGGGTGTCACCCCCTTTATCCCACCCCAAAAGGAACCGGGATCCTCACCCTCCTCATCCTCGCGCCCCCTCCCTTCCTTTCTCACCCCCCCAAAAAACCTCCAAACCCACCCAAGGGTGACACCCTTGAGAATCACCGGGATCCTCTCCCTCCTCATCCTCCCTCCTTTCCCCGTCCCCACTTTCCCATCCCCTAAAAAACCCCAAACCCACCCAGGGGTGTCCCCACCTTCCTCCCACCCTAAAAACGCACCAGGATCGGCTCCCTCCTCATCCTCCCTCCCCTCCCTCCCTCCCCTTCCCACCCCAAAAAAACCCCAAACCCACCCAGGGGTGTCCCCCCCTTCCTCCCACCCTAAAAATGCACCGGGATCTGCTCCCTCCTCATCCTCCCTCCTTCCCCCGTCCCCTCTTTTCCACCCCCCAAAAAACCCCAAACCCATCCCTTCCCCCCACCCCAAAAAGATCGGGACCCTCTCCCTCCTCCCCATCCCCATCCCCGCCCTCACCGCCAAAACCCCGATTTCCCCGCTTATTTTATATTTTATTTTATTTTATTTTATTTTTTTATTTTCCGCCAATACCTTTAATTTTTTTTTATTTATTTTATTTTATTTTATTTGATATTTTCCCTTCCCCCAGCTCTCTCCGGGGGAGCCGAGCCCGGGCCTCAAGGGTTACCGGAGCCGCGGCGCTGCTTTTATTTTATTTTATTTTATTTTTTTTTTTATTTTTTTTTTTTTTTCTTTTCTGTGAGGTTTTGATTTATGGCCGCGGCCGCGGTTCACGCAGAGTTCACGGGGATTTGCGGCTGCTCGGGGTTGAGCGATGAGCGGAGCCTGACAGCGCGGGGCGGCGCCGGCACCGGCACCGGCACCGGCACCGGCACCGGCACCGGCACCGACACCGGCACCGGCACCGGCACCGGCACGGGGGGCTCGGGGGTCGCCCCCTCCCGGCCCCGCGGGGGTTTTCAGCCCCAGGGAGGGGAAAAATGGAGAGCTGGGGGGGTCCGCACCCCAAAAAATCATCGGGGTGGATGGGGACATGGGCAGGGATGTGACTGATCTGGGAATCCCCCAAAATCCCTTCCCAGGAAAGAAAAGGGTTTTTAATCGAGGAGATTTGGGGTCGCCTCGTTCCCCCCTTCCCGGCCCCGCGGGGGTTTCCAGCCCCAGGGGAGAGCTGGGGGGGTCCGCGCCCCAAAAATTCATCGGGGTGGATGGGGACATGGGCAAACACAATTCCCCCCAAATCCTTTCCCGGAAAATAAAGGGGTTTTTAATCGAGGAGGGGATTTTGGGGTCTCCTCGTTCTCCCCTCCCCGGCCCCGCTGGGGTTTTCAGCCCCAGGGAGGGGAAAAAGGGGGAGCTGGGGGGGTCCGCACCCCAAAAATTCATCGGGGTGGATGGGGACACGGCAAACACAATTTCTCCCAAATCCTTCACAGAAAAGAAAAGGGTTTTAATCGAGGATTTTTGGGGTCGCCTCGTTCCCCCCTTCCCTGCCCCGCGGGGGTTTTCAGCCCCCAGAGAAGGGAAAAAAGGGGGAGCTGGGGGGGTCCGCACCCTAAAATTCATCGGGGTGGATGGGGACATGGGCAAACACAATCTCCCCCAAATCCTTCACAGAAAAGAAAAGGGTTTTTAGTCGAGGAGGGGATTTTGGGGTCTCCTCGTTCCCCCCTCCCCAGCCCCGCTGGGGTTTTCAGCCCCAGGGAGGGGAAAAAGGGGAAAAGCGGGATCTGGGGGGTCCGCACCCCAAAAAATCATCGGGGTGGATGGGGACACGGGCAGGGATGTGACTGATCTGGGAACCCCCCCCAAAATCCCTTGCCAGAAAAGAAAAGGGTTTTTAATCGAGGAGAGGATTTTTGGGGTCTCCTCGTTCCCCCCTCCCCGGCCCCGCTGGGGTTTCCAGCCCCAGGGAAGGGAAAAGCGGATCTGGGGGGTCCGCACCCTAAAAATTCATTGAGGTGGATGGGGACACGGGCAAACAATTTCTCCCAAATCCTTCACAGAAAGGAAAAGGGTTTTTAGTCGAGGAGGGGATTTTGGGGTCTCCTCGTTCCCCCCTTCCCGGCCCCGCGGGGGTTTTCAGCCCCCAGGGAGGGGAAAAAGGGGAAAAGCAGGAGCTGGGGGGTCCGCACCCCAAAAAATCATTGGGGTGGATGGGGACACGGGCAAACACAAACAATCTCCCCACCCCAAAATCCCTTCCAGGAGAATCCCTTCCCAGAAAAGAAAAGGGTTTTTAATCGAGGAGAGGATTTTTGGGGTCTCCTCGTTCCCCCCCTCCCGGCCCCGCGGGGGTTTTCAGCCCCCAGGGGAGAGCTGGGGGGGTCCGCACCCCAAAAATTCATCGGCCTGGATGGGGACACCGGCAAACACAATCCCCCCCAAATCCTTCCCAGAAAAGAAAAAGGTTTTTAATCGAGGAGGGGATTTTTGGGGTCTCCTTGTCCCCTCTCCCCGGCCCCGCGGGGGTTTTCAGCCCCAGGGAAGGGAAAAAGGGGGAGATGGGGGGGTCCGCACCCCCAAAAATCCTCCGGGGTGGATGGGGACACGGGCAGGGATGCGATTGACCTGGGGAAGAGCGAACGACCTCAAATCCCTTCCCAGAAAAGAAAAGGGTTTTTAATCGAGGAGGATTTTTGGGGTCGCCTCGTTCCCCCCTCCCCGGCCCCGCTGGGGTTTCCAGCCCCAGGGTAGACCTGGGGGGGGTCCGCACCCCAAAAATTCATCGGGGCGGATGGGGACACGGGCAAACACAAATAATCCCCCCACCCCAAAATCCCTGCCCAGGAGAATAAAGGGGATTTTAACCGAGGAGGGGATTTTGGGGTGACCTCGTCCCATCCTTCCCGGCCCCGCGGGGGTTTTCAGCCCCCCAGGGGAGAGCTGGGGGGGTCCTGTAGGGTCCTATGGGATCCTATAGGGTCCTATAGGGTCCTATAGGGTTCTATGGGATCCTATAGGGTCCTGTAGACTCCTATAGGGTCCTGTAGGGTCCAGTAGGTTCCTATGGGACACTATAGGGTCCTATAGGGTCTTATGGGTTCCTATAGGGTCCGATGGGGTCCTATAGGGTTCTATGGGGTCCTGTAGGGTTCTATGGGATCCTGTAGGGTCCCGATGGGGTCTTGTAGGGTCCTATGGGTTCCTGTAGGGTCCGATGGGGTCCTATAGGGTCCGATGGGCTCCTGTAGGGTCCTATCGGGTGCTATGGGGTCCTGTGGGTTCCTCAGGACCCCCGGGGCTGAGCGGGACCCCCCCCGATCCCAGGGGAGCTCCAGCCCCGCTGCCGTTCCCGCGCTTTTCACCCCAAAACCGATCCCCCAAACCCCAACCCCAAACCCCAAACCCCAAACCCCAAAGGATTCCCCCCAAAAAGGGCTCCCGGCTCCAGAACCTTCGGGAAAAGCCCGGGAGGTGCCGGGGTTGGGGTTCTGGAAATGGGGGAAAAAAGGGAAAAAAGGGGTTAAAGGCAGAAAAAACCCCAAAATTCAGGGGGGAAAGGAAAATCTGGGGGTGAAATCAGCGGGATTTGGGGGCTTGGAAAAAATAAGAATAAAAAATAAAAATGAGAATAAATAGAAATAAAAATAAGAATGACAATAGGAATAAATAGAAATAAAAATAAGAATAGAAATAAGAACAAGAATAAAAATAAGAATAAAGATAAGAATAAAGATAAGAATAAAAATTAGAATAAATAGAAATAAAAGTAAAAATGGAAAAGGAAATAAAAACAGAAATAGTAAAAACTAAAAAAAAAAATTAAAAATTAAAATGGAAATTAAAATAAAAATGGAAATAAAAATAACAGTAAAAATGCTAATAAAAACCAAAAATAAAAAACGGAAATAAAAATAAAAACGGAAATAAAAATAAAATAAAAATTAAAATTAAAATTAAAAATAAAAATAAAAATAAAAATAAAATAAAAATAAAATAAAAATAAAAATAAAAATAAAAATAAAGATAAAACCCTCCAGCGGCTGCCGGGGTTTCGTTGTGACCCCGAACCCGGCCCCGGCGCCTCCCGCGGGGGTTTTTGTTGGCTGAAGAAACAGAGCCGGGAAATCCCCGGGAATTCATGGAAATAACCCACGGAAATCCATGGAAATAACCCACGGAAACACACGGAAACACACGGAAACACACGGAAACCACACGGAAACCCACGGAAACCCACGGAAACCCACGGAAACACACGGAAATCCATGGAAATGCACGGAAACCCACGGAAATACCCGGAAATGCACGGAAATCCACGGAAATACCCGGAAACACACGGAAATCCACGGAAATAACCCACGGAAACCCACGGAAACCCACGGAAACACACGGAAACACACGGAAATCCACGGAAACCCACGGAAACACACGGAAATCCACGGAAACCCACGGAAACACACGGAAACCCACGGAAACCCACGGAAACCCACGGAAATAACCCACGGAAACACACGGAAACACACGGAAATCCACGGAAATCCACGGAAACCTCTCGGCGGCTCCCGAGCGATCCTCGGCTCCATTCGCGCTCCTTTTATTCGCATTTAAAGCCGGTAAAAAACCCTAAAAAAACCCGACTAAAACACACGCGCACACAAAACAACAGCCAAAAAAAGACCGAACAGAAAAACCCAAAAATAAACACACAAAAACCCCCCCCAAACCCATTAAAAAGCAGAACAAAAACCCCAAATAACCCCCGAGGGGGCTCGGAGCAGACGGACGCTGCGGGAATAACAATTTTTCTTTTTCTTTTCTTTTTTTTTCTTTTTTTCCCCCTTGTTTTCTTTTTTCTTTTTTTTTTTTAATTTTCTTTTATTTCTGTTTTTTTTCTTGTTTCTTTCTTTCTTTTTTTCCTTTTCTTTCCATTTTATTTTATTTTATTTTATTTTATATTTTATATTTTATATTTTATATTTTATTTTATTTTATTTTATTTTATTTTTTATTTTTATTTTATTATATTTTATATTTTATATCTTATTTTATTTTATTTTAATTTACTTTTTATTTTATTATTTTATATTTTATATTTTATATTTTATATTTTATATTTTATATTTTATATTTTATATTTTATATTTTATATTTTATATTTTATATTTTATTTTAATTTCATTTAATTTAATTTTTATTTTTATTTTATATTTTATTTTATTTTTATTTTATTTTATTTTAATTTTTATTTTATTTTATTTTATTTTATTTTATTTTATTTTATTTATTTTATTTTTATTTTATTTTATTTTATGGCTTTTCGGGGCGAACACTGGAGCCTTGTTCGGCCTCACCCCGCGCTCACCCCCATCCATCACCCCCGACAGCCCCGGCCCCTTTGCCAGCCCCGACCCCCGCGGGGCCGCCGCCGCCGTGCCCGGCCCGGCCCCGCTCCCGCCGCGACCCCAGAAAAACCAAAAAAAACCCCAAAAAACCCCAAAAAACCAAAAAAAAACCCAAAAAAAACCCCCAAAAAACCAAAAAAACCCCCCCAAAACCAAAAAAAAAAAACCCCCAAAAAACCCAAAAAATCCCAAAAAAAAACCCAAAAAACCAAAAAAATCCCAAAAAACAACCCCAAAAAACCCAAAATCTCCGCATTTCCAGCGCTAAATTGGGGATTCGAGCCGCTGCTCCCGGCGCTCGGGGCCCTCGGGGCTCCTGGGGAGGAAAAGAAACAGAAAAATGAGGAAATGGAGAGAAAAACGAGGGAATGAACAAAGGACATAAAGACACGGGACAGAGGGACACGGGGACAGAGGGACACGGCCAGCAAGGGGACGCAGGGACAGAAGGACACGGGGACAGGAGGACAGGAGGACACAGGGACAAGGGGACACGGCCACCAGGAGACACAGGGACACAAGGACACAGCCAGGATGAGGACAGGGGGACACGGGGACAGAGGGACAAAAGGACACGGCCAGGGTGAGGACAGGGTGACACAGGGACAGAGGGACAGGGGGACAGAAGGACACGGGGACAGAGGGACACGACACGGCCAGCAAGGAGTCACAGGGACACAAGGACACGGCCAGGATGGGGACAGAAGGACACGGGGACACGGCCAGCATGGGGACACGGGGACAAGGGGACACAGAGACACAGCCAGGGTGAGGACAGAAGGACACGGGGACAGAGGGACAGAGGGACACGGGGACAGAGGGACAGAGGGACAGAGGGACACGGGGACACAGGGACACGGGGATAGAGGGGCAGAGGGACAGAAGGACACGGGGACAGAGGGACAGAGGGACAGAGGGACAGAGGGACAGAAGGACACGGGGACAGAGGGGACAGAGGGACACGGGGACAGAGGGACAGAGGGACAGAGGGACACGGGGACACAGGGACAGAGGGACAGAGGGACAGAGGGACACGGGGACAGAGGGACAGAAGGACAGAGGGACACGGGGACAGAGGGACAGAGGGACAGAGGGACACGGGGACACAGGGACAGAGGGACAGAGGGACAGAAGGACACGGGGACAGAGGGACACGGGGACAGAGGGACACAGGGACAGGGGGACAGAGGGACAGAGGGACACAGGGACAGGGGGACAGAAGGACACAGGGACACAGGGACAGAGGGACAGAGGGGACAGAGGGACACGGGGACACGGGGACAGAAGGACACGGGGACACGAGGTCTCTGCGCCTTTGGCTCCGCCCCACCCCAGCGCCCCCTCAGTCCCCCGCGGAACTTTGTCCCAAACCCGGGGGAATTCGCCCCAAAAATCCCAAATCCCAGCCGGGCCGCCACCCGCGCGCCGCTGCCCTTCCCCATCCCATCAATCCCATCAATCCCGTCATCCCGTCAATCCCATCAATCCCAATCCCATCCCAATCCCATCAATCCCATCAATCCCATCAATCCCATCCCAATCCCATCAATCCCATCAATCCCATCAATCCCATCAATCCCAATCCCATCCCCAATCCCATTCCCATCAATCCCATCAATCCCAATCCCATTCCCATCCCAATCCCATCAATCCCACCCCAATCCCATTCCCACCAATCCCATCCCATCAATCCCATCCCGTTCCCATCAATCCCAATCCCATTCTAATCCCATAAATCCCAATCCCCATCCCATTCCCATCCCAATCCCATTCCTATCAATCCCACGCCAATCCAATCCCATCCCATTGCCATCAATCCCATCAATCCCATCCCATCAATCCCATTCCATCAATCCCATAAATCCCATCCCAATCCCATCAATCCCATCAATCCATCAATCCCATCAATCCAATCCCCTTTTCCCCGTTCCCCTCCCCCCTCCATCCACCCGGAAGCGCCGCCGGGGGCCGATTCCCCGCGCTGGGAATTGGGGGGAGGGGCGAACCCCAAACCCCAAACCCCAAACCCCAAACCCCAACCCCCAAACCCCAACCCCCGAACCCCAACCCCCGAACCCCGAACCCCCTCTCCCTCCCTTCCCTCCCCATCAGCGCCGCCAGCAAAGGATTTCTGAATTTGGGGACCTTTTCTCCCCCTGGAATCTCTTTCCTTTTTTTTTTTTTTTGGTGGGTTTTTGTTTTTTTGGTTTTTTGGTTTTTTTTTTGTGTGTGTGTGTGTGTGTGTGTTTTGTTTGTTTGTTTGTTTTTGTTTTTGGTGGGTTTTTTTTCCTGTGGTTTTTTTTTTTGTCTTTTTGGGGTTTTTTGTTTTGTTTTGTTGTGTTTTTTTTTTGTGGTTTCTTGTTTGTTTGTTTTTGTGTGTGGGGTTTTTTGTGGTTTTTCGATTTTTTTTGTGGTTTTGTTTGGTTTTGGTTTTGTTTTGGGTTTTTTGTGGGTTTTTTTGTGGATTTTTTTGTATTTTTTTTTGTATTTTTTGTGGGGGGTTTTGTGGGGTTTTTTTGTGTTTTTTTTTGTCTTTTTTCTTTTTTTGTTTTGTTGTGTTTTATTGGTTTTTTGTTTTTGATTCTGTTTCATTTTGGGGTTTTTGTGGGTTTTTTTTTGTTTTTTTGGGGTTTTTTTTTGGGTTTTTTTTTGGTTTTTTTTTGTTTTATTTTTTTTTTCTTTTTTCTTTTTGTCGTGTTTTATTGGTTTTTCGTTTGTTTTTGGTTTTATTTTGGGGTTTCTGTGGGGTTTTTTTTGGGTTTTTTTTTAGGGTTATTTTAATGGTTTTTTTTTGTTTGGAGTTTTTTTTTTTTAATTCCATTTCCCGAGGACAAATCCTCATCAGCATTCCAGGCGCGGGCTCGCTGAACTCTCCGTGCACCCGAGCCCGGGGCGGAGCCGCGCGGGGACCCGGCGGTGGCGGCCACCGGGGCCGTTTGTCACCTTTGTCACCTCCCCTGTCACCCCCTCTGTCACCTCCCCTGTCACCCCTGTCACCTCTGTCACCTCCCCTGTCACCTCCTCTGTCACCTCTGTCACCTCTGTCACCTCTGCCACCCCTGTCACCCCTGTCACCTCTGTCACCTCTGTCACCTCTGTCACCTCTGTCACCTCCTCTGTCACCTCCCCTGTCACCTCTGCCACCTCTGTCACCTCTGTCACCCCTGTCACCTCCTCTGTCACCTCCTCTGTCACCTCTGTCACCTCTGTCACCTCTGCCACCCCTGTCACCCCTGTCACCTCTGTCACCTCTGTCACCTCTGTCACCTCTGTCACCTCCTCTGTCACCTCTGCCACCCCTGTCACCCCTGTCACCTCTGTCACCCCTGTCACCTCTGTCACCTCCGTCACCCCTGTCACCTCCGTCACCTCTGTCACCCCTGTCACCTCTGTCACCTCCCCTGTCACCTCCCCTGTCACCCCTGTCACCCCCTCTGTCACCTCTGTCACCTCCTCTGTCACCTCTGCCACCCCTGTCACCCCTGTCACCTCTGTCACCCCTGTCACCTCTGTCACCTCTGTCACCTCTGTCACCTCTGTCACCCCTGTCACCTCCTCTGTCACCTCTGTCACCTCCGTCACCTCTGTCACCCCTGTCACCTCTGCCACCTCTGTCACCTCTGTCACCTCTGTCACCCCTGTCACCCCTGTCACCTCTGTCACCTCCGTCACCTCTGTCACCCCTGTCACCCCTGTCACCTCCGTCACCTCCGTCACCTCTGTCACCCCTGTCACCTCTGTCACCTCTGTCACCTCCTCTGTCACCTCTGTCACCTCCGTCACCTCTGTCACCCCTGTCACCTCTGTCACCTCCGTCACCTCCGTCACCTCTGTCACCTCTGTCACCTCTGTCACCTCCGTCACCTCTGTCACCTCCTCTGTCACCTCCGTCACCCCTGTCACCTCTGTCACCTCTGTCACCCCTGTCACCTCTGTCACCCCTGTCACCTCTGTCACCCCTGTCACCCCTGTCACCTCCGTCACCTCTGTCACCTCTGTCACCTCTGTCACCTCCGTCACCTCCATCACCTCTGTCACCTCTGTCACCTCCTCTGTCACCCCTGTCACCCCTGTCACCTCTGTCACCTCTGCCACCTCTGTCACCTCTGTCACCTCCATCACCTCTGCCACCTCTGCCACCTCTGCCACCCTCTGTCACCTCTGTCACCTCTGTCACCTCCTCTGTCACCCCTGTCACCCCTGTCACCCCTGTCAACCTCTGTCACCTCTGTCACCTCCTCTGTCACCTCTGTCACCTCTGCCACCTCTGTCACCTCCTCTGTCACCTCCGTCACCTCTGTCACCTCTGTCACCTCTGCCACCTCTGTCACCTCTGCCACCTCTGTCACCCCTGTCACCTCCTCTGTCACCTCCTCTGTCACCTCTGTCACCTCCGTCACCCCTGTCACCCCTGTCACCTCCTCTGTCACCTCTGTCACCTCTGTCACCCCTGTCACCGTCCTCTGTCACCTCCTCTGTCACCGCTGTCACCCCTGTCACCTCTGTCACCCCTGTCACCCCTGTCACCCCTGTCACCCCTGTCACCCCGTCACCTCCTCTGTCACCCCTGTCACCCCTGTCACCTCTGTCACCCCTGTCACCCCGTCACCTCCTCTGTCACCCCTGTCACCTCTGTCACCTCTGTCACCTCTATCACCTCTGTCACCTCTGTCACCCCTGTCACCTCTGTCACCTCTGTCACCTCTGTCACCCCTGTCACCTCTGTCACCTCCGTCACCTCTGTCACCCCTGTCACCCCTGTCACCTCTGTCACCTCTGTCACCCCTGTCACCCCTGTCACCCCTGTCACCTCTGTCACCTCTGTCACCTCTGTCACCCCTGTCACCTCTGTCACCTCCGTCACCTCTGTCACCTCTGTCACCTCCTCTGTCACCTCTATCACCTCCTCTGTCACCCCTGTCACCCTGTCACCTCTGTCACCTCCTCTGTCACCTCTGTCACCTCTGTCACCTCTGTCACCCGCCCCGGGGACGCTCTTTCATCTCCCGGGGTTTGCAGCCCCTCCCCTGCCAGGAATTAACCCCGAAATCGGTGAATTTTGGGGTTGGGAACCCCCCCCGGAGCCCCCGAAATTGCATCCCTAAAAAAAAAAACCAAAATGCGGCTGAAATGCCCCAAAAATCCCCTAAAAGGCCCCAAAAACTCCCTCTGAAACACCAAAAAAATCCCGCTGAAACACACCAAAAAAAAAATCCCCTAAAACGTCCCAAAATTCCCCTAAAAAAAACAACCAAAATCCCTCTGAAACGCCCCAAAAATCCGCTTAAAACGCCCCAAAAATCCCTCTGAGACACCTAAAAAAACCCCTCTGAAATGTCCCAAAAAACCTCCTAAAAGGCCCCAAAAAATCCCCCTAAAACGCCCCAAAATCCCCCTAAAATGCCAAAAAATATCCGCCTAAAATGCCCCAAAAAATCCCTCTGAAACACCTAAAAAAATCCCCTAAAACGCCCCCAAAAATCCCCTAAAAGGCCCCAAAAATCCCTGTGAAACACCCCAAAAAATCCCTCTGAAACACCCAAAAATCCCCCTAAAATGCCCCAAAAATCCCTCTAAAACACCTAAAAAATCCCTCTAAAACGCCCCAAAAAATCTGCCTAAAACACCCCTAAAATCCCCCTAAAATGCCCCAAAAATCCCTCTGAAACGCCCCAAAAATTCCCCCTAAAACACCCAAAAAATCCTCCCCGAAATCCCCCTTTAACAACCCTGAATCCCCCTAAAATCACCCCCCCAAAAAACCCAAAAATCCCTCTGAAACACCCCAAAAAATCCCCCTGAAATTCCCCTAAAACACCCCAAACCCCCCTAAAAAAAAACCCCAAAAATCCCCTAAAACAGCCCCAACTTCCCTGAAAAAAAACCCCAAAACCTAAATCCCCCTAAACCGCCTCAAGGATCCCCTAAAAAACCCCAAAAATCCCTAAACCACCCCAAAAATCCCTAAAACACCCCAAACCCCCCTAAAAAAAAACCCAAATCCCCTAAAACGGCCCCAAATTACCTGAAAAAAAAAAAAAAAAAAAACCAACAAAAAACCCCACAAAACCAAAAACCCTAAATCCCCCTAAACCGCCTCAAGGATCGCCTAAAAAAAAGCCCCAAAATTTCCCTAAAACCCCCCAAAAATCCCTTAGAAAACCCCAAAAATCCCCTAAAACACCCCAAATTCCCTGAAAAAAAACCCAAAACCCCCCAAAAAAGCCCTAAAATTTCCCTAAACCACCCAAAAATCCCCTAAAAAAACCCCAAAAATCCCCAAAAACACCCCAAAAATCCCTAAAAATTCTCAAAAATCCCCTAAAACACCCCAAAAATCCCTTAGAAAACCCCAAAAATCCCCTAAAACAGCCCCAAATTCCCTGAAAAAACCCAAAACCCCCTAAAAAGACCCCCAAAATTTCCCTAAAACCCCCCAAAAATCCCCTATAACACCCAAAAATCCCCTAAAACACCCCAAAAATCCCCTAAAACATCCCAAAAAATCCCTAAAAAATCTCAAAAATCCCCTAAAACAGCCCCAAATTCCCTGAAAAAAACCCCAGAACCCCCTAAAAAAAGCCCCAAAATTTCCCTAAACCACCCCAAAAATCCCGTAAAAAACCCCAAAAATCCCCTAAAACACCCCAACCCCCCCTAAAAAACCCCAAAATCCCCTAAAACAGCCCCAAATTCCCTGAAAAAAAACCCCAAAACCCTCTAAAAAAAGCCCCAAAATTTCCCTAAACCACCCCAAAAATCCCCTAAAAACCCCAAAAATCCCTAAAAAATCTCAAAAATCCCCTAAAACAGCCCCAAATTCCCTGAAAAAAAACCCAAAACCCCCTAAAAAAGCCCCAAAAATCCCCTAAAAAGCCCCAAAAATCCCAAAAAAACCCCAAAAATCCCCAAAAACCCCAAATCCCCCCAAGGGCCCGGGCGGGGCGTCCTTGGAGCGCCCTCCCCTCCCCCCCCTCCCCTCCCCTAATTAATTCCCGATTCAATTAACGCCGGCCGGGGCTGCGCCGCCTTCATTAGCGCTGCCGGGTGTTAATTAGCAGCAGGGAACCCTCCCCCCACTCTGCTGGTTAATTAATTGCTGACGGTAATTAATGGATGGGGGGAGGGGAGGGAGGGGAGGGAATCTGGGGGGGGGAGGGGGGGGGAATTAAAAAATAAAAATAAAATTTAAAAAAATAATAAAAAAATTCTAAAAATTAAAAACAACCAAAAAAAAAGATTAAAAAATAATAATAAAAAAATTAATATTTAAAATTAAAAAATTAAAAAAAAAAATAAAAATTTAAAAAATTGAAAAGAGAAATTTAAAAATAAAAAAATATTTTAAAATGAAAATTAAAAATAAAGAATAAAAAATAGAAAATAAATATTAAAAAATAGAAAATAAAGAACATAGAAAATAAAAAATAAAAATTAAAAAATAAATAAAAAATAATAATTAAAAAATAATAGTAAAAAACCCCAAAAATTAAAATCAAAAAATAAAAATAAAAATGAAAAAATCATTTTAAAAAGGGATTTTATTTTTTTTCTGGAAAATTTCAGGAAAAAAATTCCTGGGGAAATCTGGCGGGAAAAAAAAAAACCCGGGATGATTTTTGGGGAATGCTGAGGTGGGAGAATTTGGGGTGGGGGCGGGGAAGGGAATTTCTGTGCGTTCGGTGGGGGTGGGGAAATTCGGGGCGGCCTGGGATGGGGATAACGGGAAAATTCGGGATTCTGATGGCAGGAAAAGGGAAATCTGGGATCCTTTGGGAGCCTGATACGGGAAAATTTGGGATGCTCTGGGATACAGGTAAAGGGAAATTTGGGATTCTGATGGTAGGAAAATCTGGAATTCTCTGGGATGGAGATAAAGGGAAAATCTGGGATGTAGATAGGGGAAAATTCGGGATTCTGATGGTAGGAAAAGGGAAATCTGGGATCCTTTGGGATGCTGATACGGGAAAACCTGGGATGGAGATAAAGGGAAATTTTGGGATTCTGATTGCAGGAAAAGCTGGGATGCTTTGGGATGGAGATAAGGGAAAACCTGGGATCCTTTGAGATGCAAATGCAGGAGAATCTGGGATGCTCTGGGATGCAGATAAAGGGAAATTTGGGATTCTGATGGTAGGAAAAGCTGGGATCCTTTGAGATGCTGATACAGGAAAATTTGGGATGCTCTGGGATGCCGATGCAGGAAAATCTGGGATGTAGATAAAGGAAAATTTGGGATTCTGATTGCAGGAAAATCTGGGATCCTTTGAGATGCAGATGCAGGAGAATCTGGGATTCTCTGGGATGCAGATAAAGGGAAATCTGGGATATAGATAGGGGGAAAATTTGGGATTCTGATTGTAGGAAAAGAGAAATCTGGGATCCTTTGGGATGCTGATACGGGAAAATTTGGGATGCTCTGGGATGCAGATAAAGGGAAATTCGGGATTCTGATGGTAGGAAAAGCTGGGATGTTGATACAGGAAAATCTGGAATTCTCTGGGATGCTGATACAGGAAAATCTGGGATGCTTTGAGATGCAAATGCAGGAAAATCTGGAATTCTCTGGGATGCAGATAAAGGGAAATCTGGGATTCTGATGGTAGGAAAAGCTGGGATCCTTTGAGATGCTGATACAGGAAAATTTGGAATGCTCTGGGATGCTGATACGGGAACATTTGGGATGCTCTGGGATGCAGATAAAGGGAAATTCGGGATTCTGATTGTTGGAAAATCTGGGATGTTGATACAGGAAAATCTGGAATGCTCTGGGATGCAGATGCAGGAAAATCTGGGATGGAGATAAAGGGAAATTTGGAATTCTCTGGGATGCTGATACGGGAAAATCTGGGATGCTCTGGGATGCAGGTAAAGGGAAATCCGGGATTCTGATTGTTGGAAAATCTGGGATGCAGGTGAAGGGAAATCTGAGATGCTCTGGGATGTAGATAAAGGGAAATCCGGGATGCAGATAGGGGGAAATCTGGGATTCTGATGGTAGGAAAACCTGGGATGCTTTGGGATGGAGATAAGGGAAAATCTGGGACGGAGATAAAGGGAAAATTGGGATTCTGATTGTTGGAAAATCTGGGATGTTGATACAGGAAAATCTGGAATTCCCTGGGATGCGGATGCAGGAAAATCTGGAATTCCCTGGGATGCGGATGCAGGAAAATCTGGAATTCCCTGGGATGCCGGTGCAGGAAATCCCTGCCTGGCTGGAGAAGCTCCCGCTCCCTTCCCGAGGCTTTCCCGGCTGGAAAAAATCTCAGCCGCTCCTCATCCCGCCTGGTCCGGGCTCCCTCTGGAGTCGGCGGAGAGAATCGGCGCCGAACTCGGCGATTCCAGGGAAAAAAAAAACCCAAAACAAACCCAAAACGCGCGATCCCAAAGGGGCCCGAATTCCTGAAATCCAGCCGGGACGGGAAAATCCCGGGAATTCCCTTAGAACACCAGAAAATCCCCTGAAAATCCCACAAAAACCCACTAAAGCACCCCCGAAATCGCCCTGAAGGACCCCAAAATCCCACTAAAGTACCCCAAAATCCCACTAAAACGCCCCGAAATCCTATTAAACACCCCCAAATCCACTAAAATTCCCAAAATCCCACTAAAACACCCCCAAAATCCCACTAGAACATTCCCAAAATCCTCCAAAAACACCCCAAAATCCCACTAAAACAGCCCAAAATCCCCCTAAAACACCCCAAAATCCACTAAAGCACCCCAAAATCCTCCAAAAACACCCCAAAATCCCATTAAACACCCCAAAATCCCACTAAAATTCCCAAAATCCCACTAAAACACCCCAAAATCCCATCCCCGAGCCGGGGGATTTTGGTTAATTCCAGGTTTTTAGGGAGATTCCCGGGACGAGCCGTAAAAAACATCGCTTCCCTGCCACCCCAAAAAAAGCTTTTGGGGAATGGGGGCGGGGAATGGGGTCGGGATGGGGTCAAGGACAGGGAATGGGATCAGAGCCAGGGAATGGGGTCAGGGACAGGAATGGGATTGGGATGGGATCAGGGCCAGGAATGGGATCAGTGGCAGGGAATGGGATCGGGATGGGATCGGAGCCGGGGAATGGGATCAGGGACAGGGAATGGGATCAGGGACAGGGAATGGGGTCAGGGACAGGGAATGGGATCAGGGACAGGAATGGGATCAGGGACAGGAATGGGATCGGGATGGGATCAGGGCCAGGGAATGGGATCAGGGACAGGGAATGGGGTCAGGGACAGGGAATGGGATCAGGGACAGGAATGGGATCAGGGACAGGAATGGGATCGGGATGGGATCAGGGCCAGGGAATGGGATCAGGGACAGGGAATGGGATCGGGGACAGGAATGGGATCGGGATGGGATCAGGGACAGGGAATGGGATCAGGGACAGGGAATGGGGTCGGGGACAGGGAATGGGATCGGGATGGGATCAGGGACAGGGAATGGGGTCGGGGACAGGGAATGGGGTCAGGGACAGGGAATGGGGTCGGGATGGGATCAGGGCCAGGGAATGGGGTCGGGGACAGGGAATGGGGTCGGGGACAGGGAATGGGGTCGGGGTCGGATCAGGGCCAGGAATGGGATCGGGATGAGATCAGGGACAGGGAATGGGGTCAGGATGGGATCGGAGCCGGGGAATTGAGGGACCTGGAATGGGATCAGGGCCAGGGAGTGGGGTCAGGATGGGATCAGGGCCAGGAATGGGATCAGGGCCAGGGAATGGGATCGGGATGGGATGAGGGACAAGGAATGGGGACTTGGAATGGGATCAGAGCCAGGAATGGGGTTGGGATAGGATCAGGGCCAGGGAATGGGGTCGGGATGGGATCAGGGACAGGGAATGGGGTCGGGATGGGATCAGGGCAATCCCTTGGAATTCCACCCGAGGAAAAATCCCCTCTCAGAGCTCCAGGATCCTCGGAAATCCCTCGGAATTCCGCCCGGGGAAGAATAAAATCCCAGGGGATCATTGAAAAGAAGGGAAAAAAGGGAGGGGATTTTCCAACCGAAGCCATCAATCCCGGGAAAAACGGGGGGGGATTTTCCAGCCAGGATAGGAGGATTCCTGCCAGGCGGTGAGGCCGGGAGATGAGGATGGATGGATGGGGTTTTAACGGAGCCCCGGTTCCGGGCGATTGGTGACGATAAAAACGGAGACAAACGGACCGAGCCGGCCGGGGGAGGGAGCCGCGGGGGATGAGCGGCTGCTCCTTTAAATTCATTTCAATTATTAATTTAAAATTAAAAAAATTTAATTAATGAAATAAAATTTAAATAAATTAAAGAAATTTTAAAATAAAAATTTTAAAATAAAAATTTTGAATTAATTTAAAAAGAGGGACGGGCCGGAATGGGTGCGGGGTGGTTTTCGGGGGTTTTGTTCCCGGGGGGGTTGTTCCCGTTTTCCGTGGGAGGTCGTTCCCGTGAGTTCCCGGGGAATTCCCGGGGAGTTCCCTGTCCCGGCTCCGGGGCGGAGCCGCTCGGTCCCAAAAGGAAAAAGAGATCCCGGGGGGAAAGGTGCGGATCCCAGTGGAGCCTTCCTGGGGTGAGCAGGAGAGGAAGGGATCCCGGAGGGACAGATCCCATAGGAACAGATCCCAGATCCCACAGGAACGGATCACACAGGAGCAGATCCCATATCCCATAGGAATGGATCCCGGAGGGACAGACCCCGTAGGAACAGATCCCGTATCCCATAGGAACAGATCCCACAGGATCCCATAGGAGCGGATCCTGGAGGGACAGATCCCATAGGAACAGATCCCGTATCCCATGGGAACAGATCCCATATCCCATAGGAATGGATCCCCGAGGGACGGATCCCATAGGAACAGATCCCATATCCCATAGGAACAGATCCCACAGGAATGGATCCCAGAGGGACAGATCCTGCATCCCATATCCCATAAGAATGGATCCCACAGGAGCAGATCTCATATCCCATAGGAATGGATCCTACAGGAATGGATCCTATTTCCCATGGGAACGGATCCCACAGGAGCAGATCCCGGAGGGACAGACCCCATGGGAGCAGATCCCATTTCCCATAGGAACAGAACCTGGAGGGATAGATCCCACAGGAACAGATCCCATATCCCATAGGAATGGATCCCGGAGGGAAAGACCCCATAGGAACAGATCCTGTATCCCATAGGAACGGATCCCACAGGATCCCACAGGAAAGGATCCCATAGGAACAGATCCCGTACCCCACGGGAATGGATCCCGGAGGGACAGATCCCACAGGAACAGATCCCACAGGAATGGATTCCATAAGGGCGGATCCCACAGAAGAAGATCCAGGATCCTCTTTGACGGGACTGGATCCCATCGGAACGGATCCCAGAGGAACAGATCCTACAAGGACGGATCCCAGGGAAGAGCATTCCAAATCCTACAGGAACTGTTCCCATTGAAATGGATCCCACGGGCAACAGATCCCATCCCACAGGAGCAGATCCCACAGGAACGGATCAGGGAAAGGGAAAGGGAAAGGGAAAAAGGAAAAAGGAAAAGGAAAAAAGGGAAAAGGAAAAAGGGAAAGGGAAAGGGAAAGGGAAAGGAAAAGGGAATTGAACTGAATTAAAATCTGGGAGAGGCTGGAGTTGCTCCTGGCCTTAATATGGAATCATTTAACGTGGCATTAATTAATACGGAATCATTTCATTAACCCAAATCATTTAAAACCCCGGAGCTCCCGGGCCGGGATTCCGGGACCATCCGCCCTCATCTTCCGGAAGGTTCCGGCCGCGCTTTGGGATCCGCAGTCGTTTTCTGGGATGTGCCGGCGGCACTTTCGGATCTGTAATCGCTCTCCAGGCTGCTCCGGCGGCTCCTTTGGGATCCGTAACTGTTCCCCGGGATGCTCCTTCGGGATCCGTAACCGTTCCCCGGGATGCTCCAGTGGCTCCTTCGGGATCCGTAACCGTTCCCGGGATGCTCCTTCGGGATCCGTAACCGTTCCCTGGGATGCTCCTTTGGGATCCGTAACCGTTCCCTGGGATGCTCCTTCGGGATCCGTAACCGTTCCCCGGGATGCTCCAGTGGCTCCTTTGGGATCCGTAACCGTTCCCCGGGATGCTCCTTTGGGATCCGTAACCGTTCCCCGGGATGCTCCAGTGGCTCCTTTGGGATCCGTAACCGTTCCCCGGGATGCTCCGGCCGCGCTTTCGGAGCCGTAATTCTTCTCCGGGAGATGTTCCAGGGACACTTTTGGGATCTGTAATTACTTTCCGGGATGCTCCAGTGGCTCTCCCCAGCTGGGGGTGAGCAGTGAAGGAGAGAGGAGGAGGAGGAGGAGGAGGAGGAGGAGGAGGAGGAGGAGGAGGAGGAGGAGGAGGAGGAATCGGCTCCGGGTTCTCCTCCTCCCACGACATTCCCGGGGTGGCTCCGGGAGCCTCTCGGGCTCTTCCGCGATTTCCCGGAGCCTTGGGCAGGGCGGGGGGCCCGGAACGGCCTCGGGATGGTCCCTGGGAGCCGGTTGGGGGTCCCAGGGATTGAGGGGAAGCTGGGAATGTCCTTGGATCCCATTGACCCATTGATCCATTGATCCATTGATTGATCAATCCACTGATCCATTGACCCATTGATCCACTGATCCATCGATCCATTGATCCACTGATCCATTGATCCATTGATTGATCAATCCACTGATCCATTGATCCATTGAGCCACTGATCCACTGATCCATTGATCCACTGATCCACTGATCCATTGAGCCACTGACTGATCAACCCACTGATCCATTGATCCACTGATCCATCAATCCACTGATCGATCAATCCACTGATCCTCTGATCCACTGAACCATTGATCCATTGATCCATTGATCCATTGACTCATTGATTGATCAATCCACTGATCCATTGATCAATTGATCCATTGATCCACTGATCCATTGATTGATCGATCCACTGACCCACTGACCCATCGATCCATGGATCCATCCTTTTCTCTCTCTCTCCTTCCTTTTCCCTCCCCAATCCCAATTTCCCCAATTCCCCCAAATCCCAGTGGATTCACCCTGAGGCCGCCCCCGGCTCCAGCGGTCACTCAGGGGGGATGTCAGTGGTCACTCAGGGGGGATGTCAGTGGTCACTCAGGGGGGATGTCCGTGGTCACTCAGAGATGTCCATGGTCACTCAGGGGGGATGTCCGTGGTCACTCAGGGATGTCCGTGGTCACTCAGAGATGTCAGTGGTCACTCAGGGGGGATGTCCGTGGTCACTCAGGGATGTCCGTGGTCACTCAGAGATGTCAGTGGTCACTCAGGGATGTCCGTGGTCACTCAGGGATGTCCATGGTCACTCAGGGGGGATGTCCGTGGTCACTCAGGGATGTCTGTGGTCACTCAGGGATGTCTGTGGTCACTCAGGGGGGATGTCCGTGGTCACTCAGGGATGTCCATGGTCACTCAGGGATGTCCATGGTCACTCAGGGATGTCAGTGGTCACTCAGAGATGTCCGTGGTCACTCAGGGGGGATGTCCGTGGTCACTCAGAGATGTCAGTGGTCACTCAGAGATGTCCGTGGTCACTCAGGGATGTCCGTGGTCACTCAGGGATGTCCATGGTCACTCAGTGATGTCCGTGGTCACTCAGAGATGTCCGTGGTCACTCAGGGATGTCCATGGTCACTCAGTGATGTCCGTGGTCACTCAGGGATGTCCGTGGTCACTCAGGAACCTCAATGGTCACTCAGGAAATTCGGGATTCTCCGGCCGGCCGGACACAGCAGAGCCGGTGGCAGCGCCTCGTCCCCAATGTCCCCAATGTCCCCAATGTCCCCAGTGTCCCCAATGTCCCCAGTGTCCCCAGTGTCCCCAATGTCCCCAATGTCCCCAATGTCCCCAATGTCCCCAATGTCCTCGGTGTCCCCAATGTCCCCAATGTCCCCAATGTCCCCAATGTCCCCAATGTCCTCGGTGTCCCCAATGTCCCCAGTGTCCCCGGTGTCCCCAATGTCCCCAATGTCCCATTGTCCCATTGTCCCCAATGTCCCCAATGTCCCCAGTGTCCCCGGTGTCCCCAATGTCCCAATGTCCCCGATGTCCCCAATGTCCCCAGTGTCCCCGGTGTCCCAATGTCCCCAATGTCCCCAATGTCCCCAGTGTCCCCGGTGTCCCCAATGTCCCCAATGTCCCCAATGTCCCCAGTGTCCCCGGTGTCCCCAATGTCCCCAATGTCCCCAGTGTCCCCAGTGTCCCCAGTGTCCCCAATGTCCCCAATGTCCCCGGTGTCCCCGATGTCCCCAATGTCCCCAATGTCCCCAGTGTCCCCAGTGTCCCCAGTGTCCTCATTATCCCGTTCCCTCGTTATCCCGCTCCCAGGAATTCCTGGGTGGGAAAAAAATCCCGAATTTATTTTTTTTTTTTTGGGAGGGGGATTTTTGGGAGGTCGGAAAAAAACCCCAAAACTCCCGGAATTCTGGGGTGGGAAAAAAAAATCCCAATTTTTTTTTTTGGGGGGAGGATTTTTGGGGGAAAAAACCCAAAAACCCCAGGAATTCTGGGGTGGGAAAAAAAAAAATCCCGTTGGTTTTATATTTTTTTTTGGGATTTTTGGGAGGTCGGGAAAACCGAGGCCACAAATGGCGGGGGCGCTGATCCCATAAAAACCGCGCTGATCCCATAAAAACCGCGCTGATCCCATAAAAGTGACGCTGATCCCATAAAAGCCACGCTGATCCCATAAAAAACGCGCTGATCCCATAAAAGTGACGCTGATCCCATAAAAGCAACGCTGATCCCATAAAAGCCACGCCGATCCCATAAAAGTGACGCTGATCCCATAAAAGTGACGCTGATCCCATAAAAGTGACGCTGATCCCATAAAAGCCACGCTGATCCCATAAAAGTCGCGCCGATCCCATAAAAGCCACGCTGGTCCCATAAAAGCCACGCTGGTCCCATAAAAGCCACGCTGATCCCATAAAAGTGGCGCTGATCCCATAAAAACCGTGCTGATCCCATAAAAACCGTGCTGATCCCATAAAAACCGTGCTGGTCCCATAAAAGCGGCGCTGATCCCATAAAAGCCACGCTGATCCCATAAAAGCCGCGCTGATCCCATAAAAGCAGCGCTGACGTGATTTACGGGCTGCCCGCGGCAGCTTCCAGCCGGGAATCGCCGCCGTAAATCGCGGGATTCCCGGGATTCCCGGGGCTTTCGGCGCCGCCCCGGGGGTTCCCCGCCTTGCGGGTCGTGACCCCTTCGCCCTAAAATAAAAAAAACCCCAAGGATGAAACCCCAAACTCCACCCGATCCCAAAGGTTTGGGATTTCAGCCCAAAACGGCGCTGGGAGGGGGAAGGGAAGCTGCTCCCGGGGGTTTGGGAGGGGTGGCAGATCCCAAATCTCACTGATCCCGAATCCCACTGATCCCGAATCCCACTGATCCCGAATCCCACTGATCCCAAATCCCACTGATCCCGAATCCCACTGATCCCGAATCCCACTGATCCCAAATCCCACTGATCCCGAATCCCACTGATCCCGAACTCACTGATCCCAAATCCCACTGATCCCAAATCCCACTGACCCCAAATCCCCATGATCCCAAATCCCAATGATCCCAAATCCCACTGATCCCAAATCCCACTGATCCCGAACTCACTGATCCCAAATCCCACTGACCCCAAATCCCCATGATCCCAAATCCCCATGATCCCAAATCCCAATGATCCCAAATCCCACTGATCCCAAATCCCAATGATCCCAAATCCCACTGATCCCAAATCCCACTGACCCCAAATCCCCATGATCCCAAATCCCACTGACCCCAAATCCCAATGATCCCAAACTCACTGATCCCGAATCCCACTGATCCCAAATCCCACTGATCCCGAACTCATTGATCCCGAATCCCACTGATCCCAAATCCCACAGATCCCAAATCCCACTGATCCCAAATCCCAATGATCCCAAACTCAGAAATCCCAAATCCCACTGATCCCAAATCCAAATGATCCCGAATCCCAATGATCCCAAATCCCAATGATCCCGAATCCCAATGATCCCAAACTCACTGATCCCAAATCCCAATGATCCCAAACACAGAGATCCCCCTAAACCACCCAAAACCCTCCTAAACCACCCCAAAATTCCCCTAAACCACCCAAACCCCCCATTTCCCCCCAATTTTTCCCCCATTTTTCCCCATTCCCCCCCAATTTTTTCCCCATTTCCCCCCCATTTTTCCCCAAACTTTCCCCTTTTTCCCCATTTTTCCCCATTTATTTCCCCCCTTTTCCCTATTTTTCCCCCATTTCCCCCCATTTTTTCAATTTTTCCCCATTTCCCCCCAATTTTTCCCATTTTCCCCCAATTTTTCGCCCATTTTTCCCCAAATTTTTCCCCATTTATTTTTCCCCATTTCCCCCATTTTTCCCCCAAATTTTTTCCATTTTTTCCCATTTCCCCCCCAATTTTTTCCCATTTCCCCCCCAATTTTCCCCATTTCCCCCCCAATTTTTCCCATTTTTCCCCAAATTTCCCCCCATTTTTTCTCCATTTTTTCCCCATTTCCCCCCCAAATTTTTCCCCCATTTTCCCCCCATTTTCCCCCATTATTTTCCATTTTTTCCCCATTTCCCCCCCTTTTTTTTTTCCCAATTTTTTTTCCCTTTTTTCTTTGTTGTTTCCCGGTCCAAATCCATCAACCCCCGGGCAGCCGGAGGGAATTCCAGGCAAAGTTTTCCAGCAAATCCCGGGAGAGGGGGAAGGGTTGAGTTGGGGTCGCGGGGGTCGCGATGGGGAGGGGGGGGAGGGAAGAGGGGGAGGAGTTTTCCTGGGAAAAAAAAATTGGGGGGAAAAAGAGGGAAAAAATTAAAAAAAAATTTAAAAAAAAGGATTTTTTTTTTCTCCGGGAGGAAAAGAGAAAAAGTGGGGGGAAAACGGGGAAAAAGGGATTTTACTGGGGGGAGAAAAGTGTGGAAAAATGAGGGAAAATTGGGGGAAAATGAGGAAAAAAATTTTTGGCTTTTCCTCCCCCTCCCCCCTCCCCGGAACCTCCCGCGACCCCCGGGTTTGGGGTTTGTGGGATCCCCCCCCGAGTTTCCTTTCCCGGGATTTTCCCCCCATCCCGGATTCTCTTTCCGGCGGGAATTCCTGGGTTTCACCCCGGGATCCCCAAAATCCCGGATCCCCAAAATCCCGAATCCCCAAAATCCCAGATCCCCAAATCCCAGATCCCAAATCCCAGATCCCCAAATCCCAGATCCCCAAAATCCCAAATCCCCAAAATCCCAAATCCCCAAATCCCGAATCCCCAAAATCCCGGATCCCCAAATCCCAGATCCCCAAACCCCAGATCCCCAAAATCCCAAATCCCCAAAATCCCAAATCCCCAAAATCCCGGATCCCCAAATCCCAGATCCCCAAAATCCCAGATCCCCAAAATCCCGGATCCCCAAATCCCAAATCCCCAAATCCCCAAATCCCGGATCCCCAAAATCCCAGATCCCCAAAATCCCGGATCCCCAAATCCCCAGATCCCAAAATCCCAAATCCCCAAATCCCGGATCCCCAAAATCCCAGATCCCCAAACCCCAGATCCCAAAATCCCAGATCCCAAAATCCCAGATCCCCAAACCCCAGATCCCAAAATCCCAGATCCCCAAATCCCGGATCCCCAAAATCCCGAATCCCCAAAATCCCAGATCCCAAAACCCCAAATTCCCAAATCCCAGATCCCAGCCCCACAGATCCCAAAATCCTGGTTCCAGGGACCCTCTCGAGCGGTACCGGGAGCGGGGCGGGGCCTGAAACGGGACCGGGGACAGTCCCGGTGTCGGTACCGGGAGCGGTACCGGCAGTGGAACAGCACCAGGGGCGGTACCGGTCCCGGGAGCCGTCCCGGTGACAGCCCCGGTGTCGGTGCCGGCAATGGAGCAGTCCCGGTGTCAGTCCCGGTCCCGGTCCCGGTGTCGGCAGTGGAGCAGTCCCGGTGTCGGTGCCGGTCCCAGTCCCGGTTCTGGTGCCGGTCCCAGTCCCGTGCCGGTGCCAGTCCTGGTGCCGGTGCCGGTGCCGGTTCCGGTCCCAGTCCCGGTTCTGGCCCCAGTCCCGGTTCTGGCCCCAGTCCCAGTCCCGGTTCCGGTGCCGCCCGGCCCGGCCCGTCCCGCGGCTCTCTGCCTCTCTCTAGCGGTTCCTGCCCGCAGAGCCGCTCCCGCACCGCGGCACCGCCCGGTACCGCCCGGTCCGGCCCGGGACACCCCGGTACTGCCCGGTCCGGTACTGCCCGGGACACCCCGGTACCGCCCGGTCCGGTACCGCCCGGTCCGGTACTGCCCGGTCCGGCCCGGGACAACCCGGTACTGCCCGGCCCGGGACACCCCGGTACTGCCCGGCCCGGGACAACCCGGTACTGCCCGGCCCGGGACACCCCGGTGCTGCCCGGCCCGGTACTGCCCGGTCCGGTACTGCCCGGTCCGGTACTGCCCGGCCCGGTCCGGGACACCCCGGTACTGCCCGGTCTGGGACATCCCGGTACTGCCCAGCCCGGTACCGCCCGGTCCGGCCCGGAACAACCCGGTACTGCCTGGCTCCGTACTGCCCGGCCCGGTACCGCCCGGGACACCCCGGTACTGCCCGGTCCGGCCCGGGACACCCCGGTACTGCCCGGCCCGGGACACCCCGGTACTGCCCGGTCCGGCCCGGGACACCCCGGTACTGCCCGGCCCGGTACTGCCCGGTCCGGTACTGCCCGGGACAACCCGGTACTGCCCGGTCCGGCCCGGGACACCCCAGTACTGCCCGGCCCGGGACACCCCGGTACTGCCCGGTCCGGGACACGCCGGTACCGGGAGTTGCTGGCTCGGTTCCCCCCTCCCCCCCCGCTGCCGCTCCGCCGGGATTTCCGGATTCCCGAGTTTATTGATTCCAGAATTCCCGAAATAAAAACAAAAAACAAAAACCCGCGAGGCCGCGAGCCCGGGCCCCTCCCCCACCCCCATAGCACCATCCCCGAGCGGGGAAACTGAGGCACGGCCCCTCCCCCACCCCCCTAAAGGAGCCCTAAACCCGCCCCCGAGGGGGGAAACTGAGGCAGGGACCCCCCAACCCCCATCCCCCCAGTTCCTGTGTGGGGAAACTGAGGCAGGGATCCCTGTGACCCTGGATCGGCCCGGGAGTGACGCCCCGAACCCCGTTTTGAGAGGGGAAACTGAGGCAGGGACCCCCCAAACGCCTTCCCCCCAGCTCCTGTGCGGGGAAACTGAGGCAGGGACCCCCCAATCTCCATCCCTGCAGTTCCCAAGTGGGGAAACGGAGGCAGAGAGCCCCCAATTCCCTTCCCCCCAGTTCCTGAGTGGGGAAATTGAGGCACGGCCCCCCCCAACCTCCATTCCTGCAGCTCCCGAGGGGGGAAACTGAGGCAGGGAGCCCCCAACCCCCTTTTCCCCAGTTTTTGAGTGGGGAAACTGAGGCAGGGGCGCCCCTTCCTCCACTCCCTCAGCTCCCAAGTGGGGAAACTGAGGCAGAGAGCCCCCGATTCCCTTCCCCCCAGTTCCCGAGTGGGGAAACTGAGGCAGGGATCCACCAATCTCCACCCCCTCAGTTCCTGAGTGGGGAAACTGAGGCAGGGCCCTCCCCTCCTCCACCCCCTCAGTCCCCAAGTGGGGAAACTGAGGCAGGGATCCCCCAACCCCCTTTTCCCCAGTCCCCAACTGATGCAGGGACCCCTCCCCGTCCTCCACCCCCAGCAGCCGCAGCACCCCGAGCTCCCTCAGCCTCTCCCGTGCCTGACTCTCCCAGCCCCGGTTGGCCCGGGGGTTGCGGGGGGACGGGTGCGGGATGCCCCGCACGGGCACGGCCAGCCCGGCTTCCCGCAGCGCCCGGCGAGCGCGCAGCTCGGCCAGGCGGCCCAGGGCCACCACCAGGCGCACGCCCAGAGCCCGCACGGCGCACGGGGGTGCGGGGAAACTGAGGCACGGCCCCCCCAACCTCCATTCCTGCAGTTCCCGAGTGGGGAAACTGAGGCAGGGAGCCCCCAATCCCCTTTTCCCCAGTCCCCAACTGAGGCAGGGACCCCCCAATCCCCTTCCTCCTAGTCCCCGTGTGGGGAAACTGAGGCAGGGACCCCCCATCCTGCATTCCTGCAGTTCCCGAGTGGGGAAACTGAGGCAGGGACCCCCCAGTTCCCTTCCCCCCAGTTCCTGAGTGGGGAAACTGAGGCAGGGCCCCCTCAACCCCATTCCCTCCAGTTCCCGAGTGGGGAAACTGAGGCAAGGAGCCCCCAATTCTCTTCCCCCCAGTTCCCAACTGGGGAAACTGAGGCACGGCCCCCCCAACCTCCATCCCCCCAGTTCCTGTGCGGGAAAACTGAGGCAGGGATCCCCCAACCCCCTTTCCCCCAGTCCCCAACTGATGCAGGGACCCCCCCTCCTCCACCCCCTCAGTTGCCAACTGGGGAAACTGAGGCACGGACCCCTCCCCGCCCTCCCCCTCCACCCCCAGCAGCCGCAGCACCCCGAGCTCCCTCAGCCTCTCCCGTGCCTGACTCTCCCAGCCCCGGTTGGCCCGGGGGTTGCGGGGGGACGGGTGCGGGATGCCCCGCACGGGCACGGCCAGCCCGGCTTCCCGCAGCGCCCGGCGAGCGCGCAGCTCGGCCAGGCGGCCCAGGGCCACCACCAGGCGCACGCCCAGAGCCCGCACGGTGGCCACCAGCGCCGCCCCGCACGGAGCCAGCAGCCGCTCCCGCTCGGGGCCCCGCAGCTCCGGGGGCGGCACGTTCCGCCCGGACTCGGTGAGGAAGAGCAGCGGGCAGAGGTTGTGCACGAAGCAGTGGCGGAAGAAGCCGCGGGGCTCCGGGCAGAGGCTCCGAACCAAGCCCCAGAAGCGGGAGCCGCTGATCTCGGAGCGCGGGCAGCGCAGCCCCAGCACCGGGCGCTTGGGGTGTTCGAGCGGGGGCTTCAGCACCGAGCCCCGCACCCGCAGCCACTCGCGGACGTGGCGGGCCTCGCCGAAGGGGACCTGCGGGGAACGGGGGGAGTCAGAATGGGAGGGGTGGGGGGGGTAGCGCAGAGCGACGCCCGCGCCCTCAGTGACCCCGCGGGAGGGACCGGGAACCGCCCCCGGGGAGCCCGTGACACGCCCGTGCCTCAGTTTCCCTGCTCTAGGAGCCCCTCCCGTGCCTCAGTTTCCCTGCTCTAGGAGCCCTTCCCGTGCCTCAGTTTCCCTGCTCTAGGACCCCGCGGGATGGATCGGGACCCCCCTGAGCACCCCCCAGACCGTCCCGTGCCTCAGTTTCCCTGCTCTAGGAGCCCCTTCCCGTGCCTCAGTTTCCCTGCTCTAGGAGCCCTTCCCGTGCCTCAGTTTCCCTGCTCTAGGACCCCGCGGGAGGGACCGGGATCCCCACTGAGCACCCCCCAGACCGTCCCGTGCCTCAGTTTCCCTGCTCTAGGACCCCCTCCCGTGCCTCAGTTTCCCTGCTCCAAGACCCCGTGGGATGGACCGGGATCCCCCCCCGTGAGTAACCCCACCTCCCCCCCAACCTCAGTTCCTCTCCTTCGGGACCCCTGGGATGCCCCCGGTGCCCCCCAGCCCCTGTCCCGGTGCTCCCCATTGACCCCAGCCCCTCTCCCCGTGCCCTCTCCTGGTGTCCCGGTGCCCCCAAGCCCCCATCCCGTTGACCCAAGCCCCTCTCCCGGTGCCCCCCATCCCCTGTCCCGATGACCCCCGTGCCCGGTGCCCGGTGTCCCGGAGCCCCCAGCCCCTCTCCCCGTGCCCCCGTGCCCCTCGATGCCCTGTCCCGGAGCCCCCAGCCCCTCTCCCATTGACCCCAGCCCCTCTCCCCGTCCCCTGTCTCGGTGTCCCGGTGCCCCCCGTGGCCGGTGCCCCCAGCCCCTCTCCCGGTGCCCGATGTCCCGGTATCCCGGTGTCCCGGAGCCCCCAGCCCCTCTCCCAGTGCCCCCAGCCCCTCTCCCGATGCCCCCAGCCCCTCTCCCGATGCCCCCAGCCCCTCTCCCCGTGCCCTCTCCCGGTGCCCGGTGTCCTGCTGTCCCCAGCCCCTGTCCCAGTGCCCGGTGCCCCAACGTCCCGCTGCCCCCAGCCCCTCTCCCGGTGTCCCGGTGCCCCCAGCTCCTCTCCCGATGCCCCGGAGCCTCCAGCCCCTCTCCCGTTGACCCCAGCCCCTCTCCCGGTGCCCGGTGTCCCGATGCCCGGTGTCCCGATGTTCCCAGCCCCTCTCCCGGTGCCCGGTGCCTGGTGTCCCGGAGCCTCCAGCCCCTGTTTTCCAGTGCCCCGCGTGCCCTGTCCCGGTGCCCCCAGCCCCTCTTCCGGTGCCCCGGAGCCCCCAGCCCCTCTCCCGGTGTCCCGGTGTCCCAGTATCCCGGAGCCCCCAGCCCCTCTCCCGATGCCCCCAGCCCCTCTCCCGATGCCCCGGTGTCCCGGTATCCCGGAGCCTCCAGCCCCTCTCCCGCTGCCCCCAGCCCCTCTCCCCGTGCCCGGTGTCCCGGTGCCCCCAGCCCCTCTCCCGGTATCCCGGAGCCTCCAGCCCCTCTCCCATTGATCCCAGCCCCTCTCCCGGTGTCCCGGTGGCCGTACCCCGGTCTGGGCCATGCCGAAGGGCCCGGGGTTCATGCCCAGGAAGAGCACGGCGCGGGGCCCGCGCAGGTAGCGCCGCACGAAGCGGCTGTGGGGGTCCCAGGCGTACTCCAGGGGGGCGTAAACCACGGCCACGGGGGGGCCGGGGGGCGGCAGCGCCCGCAGCTGCTCGGACAGAGCGCGCTGCAGCGCCAGGAACCGCGCCGCCACCGCGCCTTCATCACCATCCTCATCCTCATCATCATCATCATCATCATCCTCAGCATCAGCATCATCATCATCATCCTCATCAGCATCCTCAGCCCCGGCTCCCCCGGCCCCGGCACCACCCCGGGCTCCTTCATCCTCCTCATCCTCATCCTCAGCCTCAGCCCCGGCTCCATCCTCATCCTCGCGGCCTTCCTCCGCCCGCTCCATCCCCCAGCGCCTGCGGGGACAGCGGCGACACCGCGGTGACACCGGGGGGTGTGGAGGGGGGGAAGACACGGGGCCTTGGGGACAGAGGGGACAGCGGAGCCCCGGGGGGTGACAGGGGAGTCCCGGGGGGTGACAGGGGAGTCCCGGGGGGTGACAGAGGGGACAGGAGAGCCCCGGGGGGTGACAGAGGGGACAGGGGAGCCCCGGGGGGTGACACAGGGGAGTCCCGGGGGGGGGACAGAGGGGACAGGAGAGCCCGGGGGGGGGCACAGAAGAGCCCCAGGAGGTGACACAGGGGACAGGGGAGCCCCGGGGGGTGACAGAGGGGACAGGGGAGCCCCAGGAGGTGACAGAGGGGACAGCGGAGCCCCGGGGAGGGGACAGCGGAGCCCCGGGGGGGTGACACAGGGGACAGGGGAGCCCCAGGAGGTGACAGAGGGGACAGCGGAGCCCCGGGGGGGTGACACAGGACACAGGAGAGCCCCGGGGGGTGACAGAGGGGACCGCGGAGCCCCGGGGTGGGTGGGGGGCAGGGCGGGCTGGCGGTGCCAAGGGGACCCCCGACCCCTCCCCCCACGTGTCCCCTGCCCCCCCCCAACCCCTCCGCCCCCCCCCCCCCGAGTGTCTCCGGCCCCTCCCCCGCCCCTCACTCCGGTCCCCCGTGACGTCACACGTCCCCCGGTGACGTCACGGCCGCCACCACCGCGAGCCCACCTGAGCGCGCGCCGCTGCTGTCGCGCGCCGGGCTCCGCCCCCTGCCCCGCTAAGCCCCGCCCCCTTGCCCCTTCCCGGCGTGCCCCGCGAGCGGAGGGGAGGGGGGCGTGGCCCGGCCCTTTGTCTGCGCGCGGAGTTTCCCGTCGTGCTTTGCGGGGGGAGAACATCCCCAAAATCCCTCCCGGACCCCCCCGGGGTCCCGAACCCCCCCACGGGGTCCCGAACCCCCCCACGGGGAACGGGGGGGGGCACCCACCGGGGGGAGGGGGGGGAACGGGGCCGGCGCGCGAGCACCGGAGGGGGCGGGGTCTGACCCGGCCACGCCCCTTCCCACGGTGGGGGGGGCGGCGCGCGGAGCTGCGGCGGCGCGAGGGCGCCCCCTGGCGGGCCCGGGAGGAAGCGCGGTGGTGACCGGGAGTGTCCCCAACCCCCCCGGGACACCGGGAGTGTCCCCAACCCCCCGGGACACCGGCAGTGTCCCCAACCCCCCGGGACACCGGCGGTGCCCCCGGCCGCCCCCCCCAGACCCCAAAACCGCCGCACTGGGGAGCCCCCGACCCCCCCCCCCCATTGTCACCCGGGTGTCCCCAACGATCCCCCGCCAGGCACCGAGGTGTCCCCAGTCCCCTTCTTGGTCACCGAGGTGTCCCCAAACAGCCCCCGCTGCATCCCTGGTGTCCCCCCCGGTGTCCCCTCAGTGTCCCCCCCCATGTCCCCCCCGTGTCCCCCCCGGTGTCCCCTCCATGTACCCCTCCATGTCCCCCCATGACCCCCCCCCCATGTCCCCCTCGGTGTCCCCTCCATGTCCCCCCCCATGTCCCCCCCATGTCCCCTCCATGTCCCCCCAGTGTCCTCCCGTGTCCCCTCGGTGTCCCCCCCGGTGTCCCCTCCATGTCCCCCCCCATGTGTCCCCATGTCCCCCTCTGTGTCCCCCCCCATGTCCCCCCCGTGTCCCTTTGTCCCCGCGCTGCAGCGCCGCGCTGTCACCACCAGGGGGCACCGCTGGACTCCCCCCCCCCCCCCAGCACTTTGGGGACCCCTGAAATGGGGAGGGGTCTGAGCCCGGGCTGGGAACACGGGGAGGACACCGGGGGGGACACGGGGGGGACACGGGGGGGACACCGGGGGGGACACGGCGGGGACACCGGGGGGACACCGGGGGGAACCGAGGGGACACCGGGGGACACCGGGGGGACACGGGGGGGACACGGGGGTCCCCAAGCCCCCCCAGCAAGCCGCAGCTCCTGAAAAGTGACCCTTTATTGGAAGCAAATTGGGGAGGGGGCGGGTTGGGGACAGCACAGGGCGGGGTGGGGGGGACAGGAGGGGACAGAAGGGACACGGGGACACCCCCGGGGGGGGGGTCCCGACTTTAAAAAACACCCAAATCCGGGGCCAACCCCCCCCAAAATCTGCTGGGGGGGGTGGTGGGGGGAGTGTCACCCCAAGGGGGCTGCGGGGTGGCCTTGGGGACACGGGGAGGGGACAGGGGGGGTCCCGGGGGGGGTCCCGGGGGGGGTCTATGTACAGGGGGGGGGCTCAGCTGCGGGGGGGGTCCCGCTCCTTGCCCTCGCTGTCCTCGGGGTAGGCGTGCCACGTCAGGCGCTCCTCGTAGAAGGCGATGACAATTTGGGGACATTTCAGGTTGGCCTCCTTGGCCAGCACCAGGTCGGCCTCGTCAGTGTCCTTCCTGGGGGGGGAGGGGAGAACGGGGGTCAGGGGGGCGTGGGGATGGGGGGGACACGGGGTGGGGACACGGGGACACACTGGGGACACAGGGCAGGGACACGGGGTGGGGACATGGGGACACACTGGGGACACAGGGATACACTGGGGACACAGGATGGGGACACAGGGCAGGGACACAGGGACACACTGGGGACACAGGGCAGGGACACAGGGCAGGGACACAGGGCAGGGACATGGGGACACACTGGGGACACTGGGACACACTGGGACATGAACTGGAGACACAGAGACACAATGGGGACACAGTGTGGGGGCACAGGGACACAGGGCAGGGACACAGGGCAGGGACACAGGGACACACTGGGGACACACACTGGGGACACTGGGACATGGAAGGGGACACACTGGGGACACACTGGGGACACAGGGCAGGGACACAGGGCAGGGACACTGGGGACACACTGGGACATGGAAGGGGACACCCTGGGACACGGATGGGGACACACTGGGGACACACTTGGACACAGGGACACAAACTGGGGATATGAACTGGGGACATGGGGACACACTGGGGACACTGGGACACACTGGGACATGAACTGGAGACACAGAGACACAATGGGGACACAGTGTGGGGGCACAGGGACACAGGGCAGGGACACAGGGCAGGGACACTGGGACACACTGGGGACACAAACTGGGGACATTAACTGGGAGCACAGTGACAAAGTGGGGACACAAACTGGGGACACGGGGGCAAACTGGGGACATGAACTGGGGACAGAGACAAACTGGGGACACAGAGTGGGGGCACAGGGACACACTGGAGACATAGGGACAAACTGGGGACACAGGGAGGGTCCCAGGTCCCAAATTTGGGGACACAGTGACACAGACTGTAGGGACACGAACCGGGGGGACAGGAACAGGACACAGGGACACACTGGGGACACAAACTGGGGACACTGGGACACACTGGGGGCACAGGGACAAACTGGGGACATGAACTGGGGACACAGGGACAAACTGGGGACACAGAACAGGGACAAACTGGGGGCACAGGGACACAAACTGGGGACACACTGGGGACAGAGGGCAGGGACACAGGGACACACTGGGGACACAAACTGGGGACACGGGGGCAAACTGGGGACATGGATGGGGACACAGGGACACACTGGGACACACTGGGGACACAGGGCAGGGACACAGGGACAAACTGGGGACATGGGGGCAAACTGGGGACATTGATGGGGACACAGGGACACACTGGGACACACTGGGGATACAAACTGGGGACATGGTGACAAACTGGGGACATGGTGACAAACTGGGGGACACTGGGACACACTGGGAGGGTCCCAGGTCCCAAATTTGGGGACACAGTGACACAGACTGTAGGGACACGAACCGGGGGGGCCACGGGGACAAAGGACAGGGACACAGGGGACACCAACTGGGTGGGGGGGGGGGGGTGACACCCCCAGCCCTGGGGACCCTGGGGACAGCGGGGTGGCCTCACCACTTCATCAGGAACATCAGGTCCCCGCAGGAGTCGGTGGCCCCGATGATCTTCTCGGGCTCCAGGCCCCGCTCGAAGCCGCGGGCGATGTCGTTGCTCTGCAGAAATTTGGGGGAAATTTGGGATTTGGGGGGAATTGGGGTTGTTTGGGGGAATTGGGATTTTGGGGGAATTGGGGTTGTTTGGGGGAATTGGGGTTGTTTGGGGAAAATTGGGATTTTGGGGGAATTGGGGTTGTTTGGGGGAATTGGGGTTGTTTGGGGAAAATTGGGATTTTGGGGGAATTGGGGTTGTTTGGGAAAAAATTGGGATTTGGGGGGAATTGGGATTTTGGGGGAATTGGGGTTGTTTGGGGGAATTGGGATTTTGGGGGAATTGGGGTTGTTTGGGAAATTGGGGTTGTTTGGGGGAAATTTGGGATTTTGGGGGAATTGGGATTTTGGGGGAATTGGGGTTGTTTGGGGGAATTGGGATTTTGGGGGAATTGGGATTTTGGGGGAATTGGGGTTGTTTGGGGGAATTGGGGTTGTTGTGGGAAAATTGGGATTTTGGGGGAACTGGGATTGTTTGGGGAATTGGGGTTGTTTGGGGAAATTGTGGTTGTTCGGGGAAATTGGGATTTTGGGGGAATTGGGGTTGTTTGGGGAAAATTGGGATTTTGGGGGAATTGGGGTTGTTTGGGAGAATTGGGATTTTGGGGGAATTGGGGTTGTTTGGGGGAATTGGGATTTTGGGGGAATTGGGATTTTGGGGGAATTGGGGTTGTTTGGGGGATTTGGGGTTGTTTGGGGGAATTGGGGTTGTTTGGGGGAATTGGGATTTTGGGGGAATTGGGGTTGTTTGGGGGAATTGGGGTTGTTTGGGAAAAAATGGGATTTTGGGGGAATTGGGGTTTTGGGGGCAGGAGGGGACAGGGCAGGGGAGCAGCTCTGGGCTGGGGACGCTGTCCCCAGGCTGGTGGCACTCCCGGCGCGGTGGCACCGTGGCTGGGCTCTGTCCCCTCCCCGGTGGCCGTGCCAGCACTCCAGGCTGCTGTCCCCGTGCAGGGGATCCTGGGTGCCACCGTCCCCAATCCCTGTCCCCAACCCTGGCTGCCCATTCCTGCCCCCAGCCCTGGATTCCCAGCCCATCCCAGTGTCCCTGTCCCCATGTCCCTGTCCCCTCCCCGTGTCCCTGTCCCCAGCCCTGGATTCCCACTCCCATGTCCCTGTCCCCATGTCCCCCTGTCCCTGTGTCCCCCTGTCTCCATGTCCCCATCCCCATGCCCCCATGTCCCCCTGTCCCCAATGTCCCCACGTCCCTGTCCCCCTGTCCCCAATGTCCCCATGTCCCCCTCTCCCCCTGTCCCCCATGTCCCCCCATCCCCCTGTCCCTGTCCCCAGTGTCCCCCTCTCCCCCGTCCCCATCCCCATATCCCCAATGTCCCCATGTTTCCCTGCCCCCATGTCCCTGTCCCCCTGTCCCCAATGTCCCCCTATCCCCCCTGTCCCCATCCCCCATCCCCATGTCCCCCTTGTCCCCCATGTCCCCCCATCCCCCTGTCCCTGTCCCCAATGTCCCCTGTCCCCATGTCCCCCTGTCCCCAATGTCCCTGTCCCCTCCCCCTGTCTCCATGTCCCCCTGTCCCTCTCTCCCCAATGTCCCCCATCCCTGTCCCCCCATTTCCCCTCTCCCCCATTTCCCCCTGTCCCTATCCCCAATGTCCCCAATGTCCCCCTGTCCCCAATGTCCCCCATGTCCCTGTCCCCAATGTCCCCAGTGTCCCTCTGTCCCCCTGTCCCCGCTGTCCCCTCACCTCTCTCTTTTTCTTGGCGCGTCCATCCTCGCTGCCGGGCAGTCCCTTGCGCTTGGCGCCCTCGGGGTGCCCCTGTCCCTGTCCCCCTGTCCCCAATGTCCCCCTGTCCCTGTCCCCCTGTCCCCCTCTCCCCAATGTCCCCAATGTCCCCATGTCCCTGTCCCCAGTGTCCCTCTGTCCCCAATGTCCCCCTGTCCCCATGTCCATGCCCCAATCTCCCCCTGTCCCCAGTGTCCCCGCTGTCCCCTCACCTCTCTCTTTTTCTTGGCGCGCCCATCCTCGCTGCCGGGCAGTCCCTTGCGCTTGGCGCCCTCGGGGCGCTCGCGGGGCCGTGTCCCCGGGGTGCCCTCGCTGTCCCTGCCCTCCCGCATCTCCCTCAGCCTGCGGTCCTTGCGCAGGAACTGCGAGATCAGCTCGGGGCAGTCCAGGTTCTTCTCGGGCTCCCACGTGTTGTGCTCCCTGCGGGGACACCGTCAGGGACAGGGGACACCCGGGGGACACCCAGGGGACAGGGGACACCGGGGGACACCCGGGGGACACCCAGGGGACACCCAGGGGACAGGGGACATCGTCAGGGACAGGGGACACCCAGGGGACACCCAGGGGACACCGTCAGGGACAGGGGACACCAGGGGACACCCAGGGGACACCGTCAGGGACAGGGGACACCGGGGGACACCCAGGGGACAGGGGACACCGTCAGGGACAAAGGGGACACCGGTGGGACACCCGGGGGACAAGGGGCAGTGACACCCAGGGGACACCCAGGGGACACCCAGAGGACACTGTCAGGGACAGGGGGGACACCGGGGGGACACGGTCAAGGGGCAGGGATACCCAGGGACACCCAGGGGACACCTGGGGGACACAGTCAGGGGTCAGGGACACCGGGGGGACACCAGGGGGACACCCGGGGGACACCCAGGGGTCAGGGAACACCGTCAGGGACAAAGGGGACACTGGTGGGACACCCATGGGACAGGGGGCAGTGACACCCAGGGGACACCCAGGGGACATGGTCAGGGGGCAGGGGACACTGGGGGACACCCAGGGGACACCTGGGGGACACGGTCAGGGGGCAGAGGACACCCAAGGGACACCCAGGGGGACACCCAGGGGGACACCCATGGGACAGAGGACACCCAGGGGACACAGTTAGGGGACATGGTCAGGGGTCAGGTGACACCCAGGAGACACCCAGGGGACACCGGGGGGACACCGGGGGGACACCTCCCCACCCCCAGGTGTTCCCTGTGTAGGGTGCCACCATGGGGACACTGCAGGGACAACCCTCCCCCGTGGGGCTGTGCCCTGTCACACCCCGGGGTCACCGTGGTGTCCCCGTGTCCCTGTCCCCGTGTCCCCTGTCACACAGCAGGGTCCCCACAGGGTCCCCCTCCTGCACCAGGGTCCCAGCAGTGTCCCCATGTCCCCTGTGCCACTGTCCCCTGTCACATGCACTGGGCTCCCCAGGGCCACCTCTCAGGAGCTGTGTCCCCTGTCCCAGGTGTGATGTCCCCTGTCCCTGGGAGCCGTGTCCCCTGTCCTGGGTGTCGTGTCCCCTGTCCTGGGTGTGATGTCCCCTGTCCCCAGGTGTGATGTCCCCTGGGTGTGATGTCCCCTGTCCCTGTGAGCTCTGTCCCCTGTCCCCAGGTGTCCTGTCCCCTGTCCTGGGTGCCCTGCCCCGCCCCCCAGCGGCCGTGTCCCCGCTGTCCCCAGTGTCACTCACTCGGAGAAGCCCTTCCACTTGAGCAGGTACTCGGCCTGGCCCCTCACCACGCGCCGATCCAGAACCTTCTCCACCACATACTCCTCCTCCTCCCCCGAGGACGAGCTGTCGGCGGCCCGCCGGCTCCTCCTGCCCATAGCGCAGCCACCGCTCTGGGGACGGGACAGGGACAGTGACAGGGACAGGACAGGGACAGGAATGGCACACGGGGACAGGGAATGGCACCCGCCGGCTCCTCCTGCCCATAGCGCAGCCACCGCTCTGGGGACAGGGACAGGACAGGGACAGAGAATGTCACTGTGGGACAGGAACAGGGACAGGGAATGCCACTGTGGGACAGGGACAGGGAATGTCACCCTGGGACAGGGACAGGAATGTCACCATGGGACAGGGAATGTCACCCGGGGGGCTCCTCCTGCCCATAGCGCAGCCACCGCTCTGGGGACAGCACAGGGACAGTGACAGGGACAGGGACAGTGACAGGGACAGGGAATGGCACCCGCCGGCTCCTCCTGCCCATAGCGCAGCCACCGCTCTGGGGACACCAACAGGGACAGTGACAGGGACAGGGACAGGGACAGTGACAGGGACAGGGAATGGCACCCGCCGGCTCCTCCTGCCCATAGCGCAGCCACCGCTCTGGGGACAGCACAGGGACAGTGACAGCGACAGGGACAGGGACAGTGACAGTGACAGGGACAGGGACAGGAATGGCACCCAGGGGGCTCCTCCTGCCCATAGCGCAGCCACCGCTCTGGGGACGGACAGGGACAGGGACAGGGACAGGGACAGGGACAGGGAATGGCACCCAGGGACAGGGAATGGCACCCGCTGGCTCCTCCTGCCCATAGCGCAGCCACCGCTCTGGGGACAGCACAGGGACAGTGACAGCGACAGGGACAGGGACAGGGAATGTCACCCTGCTCCTGCCCATAGCGCAGCCACCGCTCTGGAGACGGGACAGGGACAGGAATGGCACCCAGGAACAGGGAATGTCACTGTGGGACAGGAACAGGGAATTGTCACCCAGGGACAGGAATGTCACCCAGGGGTCTCCTCCTGCCCATAGCGCAGCCACCGCTCTGGGGACGGGACAGGGACAGGGACAGGGACAGGGAATGGCACCCAGGGATAGTGACAGTGACAGGGACAGTGACAGGAATGGCACCCAGGGATAGTGACAGTGACAGGGACAGGGACAGTGACAGGAATGGCACCCAGGAGTCTCCTCCTGCCCATAGCGCAGCCACCGCTCTGGGGACGGGACAGGGACAGTGACAGGGACAGGGACAGTCACCCAGGGGGCTCCTCCTGCCCAGCCCCCGCTCTGGGGACACGGCATTGTCACCTGGGGAGGGGACGACAGGGGACAGCTCAGGGGGGGATTTGGGGTCATCTCAGGACCCCCCCAAGGGAGATTTTGAGGCTCCTGGAGCTCCCTTGGCCCTTCAAGGGTGACCCGGGGACACCTGGGGACCCCCAGGGAGGGATTTGGGGTCATTTTGGGACCCCGAAGAGGGACTTGGGGTCATTTTGGGACCCCAAGATGGGATTTGGGGTCATTTTGGGACCCCCAGGGGGAAATTTGGGGTCATTTTGGGACCCCAAAAAGGGACTTGGTGTCATTTTGGGACCCCAAGAAGGGATTTGGGGTCATTTTGGGACCCCAGGGAGGGATTTGGGGTCATTTTGGGACCCCAAGAAGGGATTTGGGGTCATTTTGGGACCCCCAGGGAGGGATTTGGAGTCATCCTGGGGATTTGGGGTCATCCTGGGACCCCCAGGGAGCGATTTGGAGGCATTTTGGGACCCCAAGAAGGGATTTGTGGTCATTTTGGGACCCCAAAAAGGGGCTTGGGGTCATTTTGGGACCCCAAGAAGGGCTTTGGGGGCACCTCAGGACCCCCAAAGGGAGATCCCAAGGGGGGAGCACAGGAGGGGCTGATTCCTAAAAAGGGATTTAGGAACAAAGAAATGCAATTTGGGCTTAAAAAAAAAACACCTAAAAAACCCCCAAAACAAACAAAAACCCCCCCACAAAAAACAACAACAAACAAACAAAAAAACCCCCACAAAAAACCCCAGAGAATTTAGGCAGAGCGAAATGGAATTTGGGCTAAATTCCTCCTAAAACTGAGGGGAGATTTGAGAACAGGGAAATGGAATTTGGGCTAAACCCCTTAAAAAAAATTGGATTAGAACAACAACAAAAAAAAAAGAGGTTTTAAGAAAACCCCAATTCGGCTTTTTTTTTTTTTCCTCTCTCTCTCTCTTAAGCCTCGATTTTTTTCCGCCGATTTCTTTTCCTTCAAACCCCGTGAGGGAGCCCGGGAATTCCTCGCTCCCGGCTGGAATTTCCTGCCGGATTCCCGGCGGGATTTCCCGGCGAGGGATTCGGGCGGGAACTCGGGAGGTTTTTTTGGGCGGATTCCTGTGGGAAGAGGAGCCGGTCCCGGTGGGGAAGCGGCGGGGCCGCCCCCGGAGCCCCCGGGGCGCCCGTCCCGGATCCCGCGCCCGGGAATCCTGAGGGAACAAAGGGAACGCGCCGCTCCGAGGCCGAAACCGCCCCTTTCCAGGGCTAAAACTCGCAGTTCTGAGGCGAAACCCGCGGTTGTGAGGCAATCCCCGGCGGTCTGAGGCGGGAAGGCGGCGGTTTGAGGGCAAAACCCGCAGTTTTGGGGTAAAAAGCCGCAGATTTGGGTTCAAAGCGCGGCCGGGGGGCCCCGGCAGCCGGGCCTGGGGGCGGGGCCAGAAGCGCGCCTCGGCTCGCCATTGGTCAGAGCCGCCGCGCGCCCGAGCGCTGATTGGCTGAGCGCCCCGGCGCTCGCCACCACCCCGCCGCGCCGCCATTGGGCGGTGAAATTGTCACTCCGAGCACCGCCGCGCCTCCGCTGCACTGGTATTGGTTAAGACGCCTGTCAATCAACGCGCCGCCGCGCCTCCCGCCGGCTGCCGTTAAATACCGCACCCGTCACTCCCCGCGCGGCCCCGCCTCCCGCCCGCCGCCATTGGCCGCCGCGCCTGCCCGTCACGGCGGCGGACCCGCCCCCGTGCTGCCGCCCATTCATCCGCCGCCCGCCGCCGGCGCTACCTGCGCGGAGAGCGGCTCCGGCGCGGGCCCGTCCGCCGCGGTTTGGCCGCCCCTCCGAGCTGCCGCCGCTCCGCGCTCCGCCCGCCAAAACCGCCCGCAGCGCGCAGGCGCCGCCGGCCGCGCTCCGCGCATGCGTCCGCCCGCCTTTCCCCCCTCCCCAAAGCCCGCCGCGAATGGCGCATGCGCTGCTCCGGGCGCACCTTGGGGCCGGCGGGCGGGCGGCCCCTCCTCGCCGCCGCCGGGAGTCGCCGCCGCCCCGCTCTGCGCCCGCCGCGCCGCGCTCGCCGAGCTGCGCTGGGCCCGCCGGCGGCCCGCGCTGAGCGACGGCCGCGCCCGCCAATGGGGACGGTCCCAGCGCGTGTCCAACCAATGAGCGCCGAGCGGGGGGCGGGCCCTCCGCCGCACCACCCAATCAGCGGCGCGCCGGGGTGTCTCCGGCCCGGAGCGGGAAAAGCCGCGAGGGGCGTGCCGACACGGGTTCTACCCAATCAGCTCGGCGGGGAGGCGGGACGTTTATGCAAGCAGCCAATCGGCGGCGGTAACGCGGGCGGAGCGCGGCGGCCGCGCCAATGGGGCGGCGGCGCCGGGCGGCGTCAGCCAATGGGAGGCGGCGCGGGGGCCGTGAGGGCGGCGGGGGCGGCGGGGTGAGGCGGCGGCGCTCGCGTCGCTCGGCCCCTTTCCGTGTCGGCCCTCGCAGAGGGAGCATCGCGCGCTGCCGCCACCGCCCGGCCCGCCCCGCCCCGCGCCGCCGCCATGGCCAAGGCCGAGGTCAGCGCCCTCCCCGCTTTCCTCCCCTCAGTGATGCGCGGCGGGTTATTTTTTTTTATTTTATTTATTTTTTTTTTAATTCCGTTCCCCCCCCCCCCCTCCACCGCCATCGCTCGTTTCCCGCGCCTCCCCCGCCGCCGCCTGGCGGGCCGCGGGGCCTCACTGCGCCTGCGCGCGGGCGCCCCCCCCCACTCCCCTCACTCCCCTCACCCGCGCAGGCGCCATCGAGGGGGCACTGAGGGGGGAGGGGGGGGCGCACACAGAGACCCCCCCCTCACCTCCCCCCTCCCCTCCCTCCCCCCCCTCAGGCGCATGCGCGACCCCCCCTCACCAACCCACCCCCCCCCCCCAGCCCCGCGCGCGCGCCCGCGGCCACGTGCGCGTCCTTTGTGTCACCCGGGATGGGGGGGGGAGGGGGGGATGGGAAATGAGGGGGGGGGGCGGAGTTTTGGGGTTGGGGGGGTTTGGGGGGGAGGCTCGGAATTTGGGGTCTGGGGGCTTGGGGGGGGCTGGAAATCGGGGCTGGGGGGGTCCAGGTTTAGGGGCTGGGGGCGCTGAGGGGGTTGGTGGGGCCCAACAATGGGGGCTGGGGGTTGGGGGGTCCAGATTTGGGGTCTGGGGGGTCCAGATTTGAGGTTGGGGGGGTCCAGATTTGGGGTTGGGTGGGTCGAAATTTGGGGTTTGGGGGGGTTTGGAGATCAGGGCTGGGGGGGTTTGGGGGGCTGGGGGGGTCCAGGTTTAGGGGCTGGGGGCGCTGGGGGAGTTGGTGGGGCCCAATAATGGGGGCTGGGGGTTTGTAGGGTCCGCATTTGGGGTCTGGGGGGCTTGGGAGAGTTCAGGATGGGGCTGGGAGTTGGAGGAGCCTGAACTTAGGGTTGGGGGGCTCGGAATTTGGGGTCTGGGGGCTTGGGGGGGGCTGGAAATCAGGGCTGGGGGCGTCCAGGTTTAGGGGCTGGGGGCGCTGAGGGGGTTGGTGGGGCCCAACAATGGGGGCTGGGGGTTTGTGGGGTCCGAATTTGGGGTTGGGGGGTCCAGATTTGGGGTTGGGGGGGTCTAAATTTGGGCTCTGGGGGGCTTGGAAATCAAGGCTGGGGGGTTTGGGGGGCTGGGGGTGTCCAGGTTTAGGGGCTGGGGGCGCTGGGGGGGTTGGTGGGGCCCAACAATAGGGGCTGGGGGTTTGTGGGGTCCGAATTTGGGGTTGGGGGCGTCTAAATTTGGGGTCTGGGGGGCTTGGGAGAGTTCAGGATGGGGCTGGGGGTTGGAGGAGCCTGGACTTGGGGTTGGGGGGCTCGGAATTTGGGGTCTGGGGACTTGGGAAGGTTCGAATCAGGGCTGGGAGTGTTTAAATTTGGTGTTGGGGGGCCAAAAATAGGGGCTGGTGGAGAGGTTTGGGGTCTGGGGTGGTGATGAATTTGGGTTGGGGGGGCCTGGGGGTCTGGTGGTCCCAACTGGGGGTGCTCAAGGACCCCCTGGCCCCAAAAATTTGGGATGGAGGAGCTCGGGGTGGGGACGGGGTCTTTTTAGGGTCTGGGGGTGCTCAGAAGGGATCCTGAGGGGGTCAGGTGAGGGGTTGGGGGGTCCCTGTAAGATTTTTTGGGGGGTCTCAGGAAGGGTTTTTGGGATGTCAGGACCTCCCTGGAGCTCTGGGGGGAATTTGGGGGGGCGGGTCCCAGGGGTGATTTTGGGATGTCAGGAGCTCTGGGGGGGGGGGTCCCAGGGGTGATTTTGGGTTGTCAGGATCTCCCTGATGCTCTGGGGGGAATTTTGAGGGAGGGGCTTTGGGATGTCAGGACCTCTTGGTGGGGGGTCCTAGGAGGAATTATTGGGATCCCAGTGGGGATTTCTGAGATCCCAGTTGAGATTTTTGGAGTGGGTGTTGGGATTTTTTTGTGTCCCAGTGGGGATTTTTGGGATCCCAGTTGGGATTTTTGGGGTCCCAGTGGGGATTTTGGGGTCCCAGTGGGGATTTTTGGGGTTAATGTTGGGATTTCTGAGATCCCAGCTGGGATTTTGGGGTGAATGTTGGGATATTTGAGGTGAGTGTTGGGATTTCTGAGATCCCAGTGGGGATGTTTGGGGTGGGTGTTGGGATTTTTGGGGTCCCAGTGGGGATTTTGGGGTGAATGTTGGGATTTTTGGGATCCCAGTTGGGATTTTTGGGATCCCAGTGGGGATTTTGGGGTGCCATTGGGGATTTTGGGGTGCCAGCTCCCCCTGGAGCGCTGTAGGGGAGCTTTTGGGGGTCCCAGTTGGGATATTTGGGGCGAGTGTTGGGATTTTTGGGGTCCCAGTTGGGATTTTTGGGGTGGGTGTTGGGATTTTTGGGGTCCCAGTGGGGATTTCTGAGATCCCAGTTGGGATTTTGGGGTCCCGGTTGGGATTTTGGGGAGCCAGCCTCACCCTGGGCCGTAGGGGAGGTTTTGGGGTCGCAATGGGGATTTTTGGGGTGAATGTTGGGATTTTTGGGGTGAATGTTGGGATTTCTGAGATCCCAGTGGGATTTTTGGGGTAGGTGTTGGGATTTCTGAGATCCCAGTGGGGATATTTGGGGTGAATGTTGGGATATTTCGGGTCCCAGGGGGGATTTTGGGGTGAATGTTGGGATATTTGGGGTGAGTGTTGGGTTTTCTGAGATCCCAGTGGGGATTTTTGGGGTGGGTGTTGGGATTTTTGGGGTCCCAGTGGGGATGTTTGGGGTGAATGTTGGGATTTTTGGGGAGAATGTTGGGATTTCTGAGATCCCAGTGGGGATTTTGGGGTGAATGTTGGGATTTTTGGGGTCCCAGTGGGGATTTTGGGGTGAATATTGGGATTTTTGGGGTGAATGTTGGGATTTCTGAGATCCCAGTGGGATTTTTGGGGTGCCATTGGGGATTTCGGGGTGCCAGCCCCCCAGGGGCCGTAGGGGATGTTTTGGGGGTCCTGGGGGGTCCCCGAGCCGTGCCGCTGTCCCTGGCAGTCCCCGAAGGAGCCGGAGCAGCTGCGGAAGCTTTTCATCGGCGGCCTGAGCTTCGAGACCACGGACGAGAGCCTGCGCAGCCACTTCGAGCAGTGGGGCACCCTCACCGACTGCGTGGTGAGACCCCTGCCCTGGGACCCCCAAAAACTGCCTGGGGACCCCCTAAAACTGCCCTGGGGGGCACAAACACTGCCCTGGGACCCCCCAAAACTGCCCTGGGATACAGACCTGGGGCACCCTCACCGACTGCATGGTGAGAAACTGCCCTGGGACCCCAAAAAACTGCTCTGGGACCCCTAAAACTGCCCTGGGACCCCAAAAACTGCCCTGGGACCCCCTAAAAGTGTCCTGGGATCCCTAAAACTGCCCTGGGACCCCCAAAACTGCCCTGGGACCCCTAAAACTGCCCTGGGACCCCCAAAAACTGCCCTGGGACCCCAAAAACTGTCCTGGGACCCCAAAAACTGCCCTGGTACCCCCAAACCCTGCCTTCGGAACCCTTAAAACTGCCCTGGGACCCCCCAAAACTGCCCTGGGACACAAATCTGGGGCACCCTCACCGACTGCGTGGTGAGACCCCTGCCCTGGGACCCCCCCAAACTGCCCTGGGACCCCCCAAAACTGCCCTGGGACCCCTAAAACTGTCCTGGGACGCCCAAAAACTGGCCTGGGACCCCCCTAAAACTGTCCTGGGACCCCCCAAAAACTGTCCTGGGACCCCCAAAAACTGTCCTGGGATCCCCTAAAACTGCCCTGGGACCCCTAAAACTGCCCTTGGATCCCCTAAAACTGCCCTGGGACCCCCAAAAACTGCCCTAACACCCCCAAACACTGCCCTAACACCCCTAAAACTGCCCTGGGATCTCCTAAAACTGCCCTGGGATCCCCAAAAACTGCCCTGGGACACAAACCTGGGGCACCCTCACCGACTGCATGGTGAGAAACTGCCCTGGGACCCCAAAACACTGCCCTGGGACCCCCAAAAAACTGCCCTGGGATCTCCTAAAACTGCCCTGGGCACCCTAAAACTGTCCTGGGACCCCCAAACACTGCCCTAACACCCCCCAAACACTGCCCTAACACCCCTAAAACTGCCCTGGGACCCCAAACCCTGCCTTGGGATCCCCAAAACTGCCCTGGGACCCCCTAAAAGTGTCCTGGGACCCCTAAAACTGTCCTGGGACCCCCCAAAAGCTGCTCTGGGACACAAACCTGGGGCACCCTGACCGACTGCGTGGTGAGATGGGACCCCTAAAACTGTCCTGGGACCCCTAAAACTGTCCTGAGACCCCTAAAACTGTCCTGGGACCCCCCAAAACTGCCCTGGGACCCCTAAAACTGCCCTGGGACCCCCAAAACTGCCCTGGGACACAAACCTGGGGCACCCTGACCAACTGCATGGTGAGAAACTGCCCTGGGACCCCCTAAAACTGCCCTGGGACCCCCAAAACTGCCCTGGGACCCCCCAAAACTGCCCTGGGGGGCACAAACCCTGCCTGGGGACCCCTAAAACTGCCCTGGGACCCCCCAAAAACTGCCCTGGGACCCCTAAAAGTGTCCTGGGACCCCCCAAACCCTGCCCTGGGCACCCTAAAACTGCCCTGGGACCCCCCACGCACAAAGCGCTCGTGAGGGGTTGGGGTTTGTCACCTCCCTGCCCTTGTCCCCAGCCTGTCCCCAGTGTCCCTGACCTGTCCCATGTCCCTGATCTGTCCCTGACCTGTGCCCACATCCCTGACCTGTCCCATGTCCCTGACGTGTCCCCTGTGTCCCCAACCTGTCCCCTGTGTCCCTGATCTGTGCCCATGTCCCTGACGTGTCCTTGATGTGTCCCCTGTGTCCCCAACCTGTCCCCTGTGTCCCTGACCTGTGCTCACATCCCTGACCTGTCTCATGTCCCTGACCTGTCCCCAACCTGTCCCCTGTGTCCCTGACCTGTCCCCAGGTGACGCGAGACCCCAACACCAAGCGCTCCCGGGGGTTTGGTTTTGTCCCATCCCTGCCCATGTCCCCGTGTCCCTGAGGTGTCCCCAAAGTGTCCCCTGTCCCTGAATGTCCCCTGTCCCTGAGTGTCCCCTGTCATGTCCCTGACCTGTCCCCTGTGTCCCTGACCTGTCCCCTGTCCCCAGGTGACGCGAGACCCCAACACCAAGCGCTCCCGGGGGTTTGGTTTTGTCACATCCCTGCCCGTGTCCCCGAGGTGTCCCTGAGTGTCCCCTGTCCCTGAGTGTCCCCTGCCATGTCCCTGACCTGTCCCCTGTCCCCAGGTGATGCGGGACCCCAACACCAAGCGCTCGCGGGGTTTCGGGTTCGTCACCTACTCCTCGGTGGAGGAGGTGGACGCCGCCATGAACGCCCGGCCACACAAGGTGGATGGCAGGGTGGTGGAGCCCAAACGGGCCGTGTCCAGAGAGGTGAGGGACACTGGGGACACTGGGGACATTGGGGACATGGGGGACATTGAGTGGACACTGGGGATATTGGGGACATTGGGGGACATTGAGTGGACACTGGGGACACGGGGGACATGGGGGACACTGGGGGACATGGGATCATTGAGGGTACACTGGGGACATTGGGGACACTGAGGCAGTGGTGCTGGGGTCACTGGGGTCACTGAGGCGGTGACACTGGGGATGCTGAGGACACTGAGGCACTGAGGACACTGAGGCGGTGACACTAGGGACACTGAGGTGGTGGCATTGCGCACACTGAGCACAGTGAGTGAGGCAGCAACACTGGGGACACCGAGGCGGTGGCACTGGGGACAGAGGTGGTGGCACCAGGGCGGTGGCACTGGGGACACTGGGGCAGTGACACTGGGGCAGTGACACTGGGGCAGTGACACTGGGGACAGAGGTGGTGGCACCAGGGCGGTGGCACTGGGGACACTGGGGCAGTGGCACTGGGGACACTGGGCACACTGAGGCGGTGGCACTGGGGACGCTGAGGACACTGAGGCAGTGACACTGGGCACACCGAGGCAGTGGCACTGGGGACACTGGGCACACTGAGGCGGTGGCACTGGGGACACCGGGCACACTGAGGCGGTGGCACAGGGCGGTGGCACTGGGGACAGAGGCGGTGGCACCGGGCACACTGAGGCGGTGGCACCGTGGCAGTGGCACTGGGGACAGAGGTGGTGGCACAGGGGCACTGGGGACAGAGGTGGTGGCACTGGGGACAGAGGCGGTGGCACTGGGGCACTGGGGACAGAGGTGGTGGCACTGGGGACAGAGGCGGTGGCACTGGGGCACTGGGGACAGAGGCGGTGGCACAGGGCGGTGCCAGCGCCGCCGCCACCCCGCGGGTGCCGTCCCCAGGACTCGCAGCGGCCCGGCGCGCACCTGACGGTGAAGAAGATCTTCGTGGGCGGCATCAAGGAGGACACGGAGGAGCATCACCTGCGCGAGTACTTCGGGCAGTACGGCAAGATCGAGGTGATCGAGATCATGACCGACCGCGGCAGCGGGAAGAAGCGCGGCTTCGCCTTCGTCACCTTCGATGACCACGACTCAGTGGACAAAATCGTCAGTGAGTGCACAGGGAACAGTGAGGGGACAGCGAGGGGACAGTGTGGGGACAGAGTGGGGACAGCGGGGGGACAGCGGGGGGACAGAGTGAGGGGACAGCGAGGGGACAGTGAGGGGACAGTGAGGGGACAGTGAGGGGACAGCGAGGGGACAGCAGGAGGACAGTGAGGGGACAGCGAGGGGACAGAGTGGGGACAGTGGGGGGACAGTGAGGGGAGAGTGAGGGCACAGTGAGGAGACAGCGTGGGGACAGTGAGGGGGCAGAGTGAGGATGGTGAGGGGACAGCCTGGGGATGGCGAGGGGACAGTGTGGGGACAGCGTGGGAAGAGCCTGGGGACAGCTGGGGGACAGAGTGGGGACACTGAGGCAGTGGCACCGGGGACAGTGAGGTGGTGACACTGAGGCACTGAGGACACTGAGGTGGTGGCACTGGGAACACTGAGGCAGTGACAGTGGGCACACTGAGGCGGTGACACCAGGACACTGAGGACACTGAGGTGGTGGAGTGAGGAGACAGCCAGGGGACAGTGAAGGGACAGCCTGGGGGCAGCGAGGGGGCAGTGTGGGGACAGCCATGGGACAGCACGGGGACAGCCTGGGGATGCTGTGGGGCAGGTGACAGCCCGGTTAGGGACAGCGTGGGGCTGGCCTGGGGTGGGGGTGACAGACCAGCTGGGACAGTGGCAGCATGGGTGGGGGACAGCCTGGGGTGGGGGACAGCCTGGGTAGGGACAGTGTGGAGCCAGCATGGGACAGTGACAGCCTGGGGTTGGGGACAGCCTGGGGACAGCCTGGGTAGGGCAGTGACAGCCTGGGGTTGGGGACAGCCTGGGTAGGGACAGTGGCAGTCTGGGGACAACCTGGGGCTGGCCTGGAGGGGGTGACAGCCAGGCTGGGGCAGTGACAGCCAGGCTGGGGCAGTGACAGCCAGGCTGGGATGGTGACAGCTGGGCTGGGACAGTGGCAGGTTGGGTGGGGGACGGCCTGGGGTTGGGGACAGCCTGGGTAGGGACAGTGGCAGTCTGGGGACAATCTGGGGCTGGCCTGGAGGGGGTGACAGCCAGGCTGGGGCAGTGACAGCCAGGCTGCGATGGTGACAAGCCGGGCTGGGATGGTGACAGCCCCGCTGGGGCAGTGACAACCGGGCTGGGGACAGCCTGGGGTGGGGGACAGCCTAGTGGGGTGACAATGTGGGGCCAGCATGGGACACTGACAGCCTGGGTAGGGCAGTGACAGCCTGGGGCTGGCCTGGAGGGGATGACAGCCGGGCTGGGATGGTGACAGACCAGCTGGGACAGTGGCAGGTTGGGTGGGGGACAGCCTGGGGTTGGGGACAGCCTGGGTAGGGCAGTGACAGCCAGGCTGGGATGGTGACAGCCGGGCTGGGGACAGCCTGGGGCTGGCCTGGAGGGGGTGACAGCCGGGCTGGGGCAGTGACAGCCCCACTGGGACAGTGACAGCCCCGCTGGGATGGTGACAGCCAAGCTGGGGCAGTGACAGCCCCACTGGGATGGTGGCAGCCCCGCTGGGATGGTGACAGCCAAGCTGGGGCAGTGACAGCCCCGCTGGGGCAGTGACAGCCCCGCTGGGGCAGTGACAGCCAGGCTGGGGCCAGCCTGGGGGTCTCCCAGCCCAGGCCGAGCCCCCCTCCCCCCGGTGTCCCCACAGTCCAGAAGTACCACACGGTGAACGGGCACAACTGCGAGGTGCGCAAGGCGCTGTCCAAGCAGGAGATGGCCAGCGCCTCGGCCGGCCAGCGAGGTGAGCGCCCGGCCCGCGCCGGCCCGGCCGTGTCCCCGCCGCGCCAGCGCCGCCCGTGCCACCCGCGCTGTGCCTAAAGGCTGTGCCCCCCACCCCCTCCCCCCTCCTCCTCCTCCTCCTCCTCTTCCTCCTCCTCTCCTAGGCCGCAGCGGCTCCGGGAACTTCGGCGGCGGCCGCGGCGGCTTTGGCGGCGGAGACAACTTCAACCGAGGGGGCAACTTCGGGGGCCGTGGTGAGTGAGGGGGGGACGGGGACAGGGGACAGGGACCCCCTGACAGGGACAGGGACACAGACTGGGGACAGGGACACAGACTGGGGACAGGGACAGGGGTCAGGGACCCCCCTGACAGGGAGGGGACAGGGACAGGGGCACAGACTGGGGACAGGGACAGGGACAGGGGACAGGGACAGGGACAGGGACCCCCCTTCCAGGGAGAGGACAGGGACAGGGGACAGGGACAGGGATCCCCCTGACAGGGACAGGGACACAGACTGGGGACAGGGGACAGGGACCCCTCTTCCAGGGAGGGGACAGGGACAGGGATCCCCATGTCAGGGAGAGGGGACAGGGGCAGGGACAGGGACACCTCCCATGGAGGGGACAGGGACAGGGGATAGAGACAGGGACAGGGACAGTGACCCCCCCACAGAGAGGGGACAGGGACGGGGCTGCCTCCCAGGGAGGGAACAGGGACAGGGGACAGGTACTGGGACCCCCCTCCCAGGGAGGGGACAGAGACAGGGACCCCCCTCCCAGGGAAGGGACAGGGAAAGGGACAGGGAACCCCCTCCTAGGGAAGGGACAGGGACAGGGACACCTCTCCCAGGGAGGGGACAGGGACAACACCCACCCCCCAGGGAGGGGACAGAGACAGGGACTGAGACAGGGACAGGGACCCCTACCCAGGGAGGGGACAGGGACAGGGACCCCCTCCTAGGGACAGGGACAGGGACAGGAACCCCTCTCCCAGGGAGGGGACTGAGACAGGGACAGCGACCCCCCCTTGCCCCCCCCCACGCCCACCCCACCTCTCCGTGCCCCCCCGTCCCGTCCCCGGGCTCCCGGCGGGGCCCCAGCGCCGGTTTGTTCTTTCCCAGGTGGGTTTGGCGGCGGCGGCCGCGCCGGCGGTGACGGATTTAATGGATTTGGCGCTGACGGTAAGGCCAGGCCGGGCCCCAGCCCCCCTGCCCTGCCCGGCCCGGCCCCGCCAGCCACCCGCAGCCCCCCGCCCACCCCGCCAGAGCCCGGCCCCTCCATCCCTCCCTCCATCCCACCCACCGCAGCCCCCCCAGCTCAAAGCCCCCTCCTCTCCTCTGGTTCATTCCCAGGTTACGGCGGCGGCGGCGGCCCCGGCTACTCCGGGGGGAACCGGGGCTACGGCGGCGGCTCCGGCTCCTACGACGGCTACAACAACGGCGGCGGCGGCTTCGGCGGCGGCAGCGGCGGCCGGAGGCCGGCACGGGGCCCCGCGCTGGCCGTGCGCAACGGGCTGGCCGAGGCCGGCACAGGTGGGACCCCCAGGGGCACAGGTGGGGGGCTGGGGGGAGTCCTGGCGGCATGGGGGGAGCACAGGTGGGACCCCCAGGGTTACAGGTGGGAGTCTGGGGTTATGGGGTGGGCACAGGTGGGAGCCTGGGGGGCTGAGGCGGGCACAGGTGGGACCCCCAGGGGCACAGGTGGAACCCTGGGGGGATGGGGGGGTTCAAGTGGGAGTCCCAGGGGCACAGGTGGGAGCTGTGGGGGATGGGGGGGCACAGGTGGGACACCCAGGGGGTTGGGGTGGGCACAGGTGGGACCCCCAGGGGCACAGGTGGGGGGCTGGGGGGGCTGGGGGGGCACAGGTGGGACACCCAGGGGCTGAGGCAGGCACAGGTGGGACCCCCAGGGACGCAGGTGGGAGCCTGGGGGGCTGAGGCGGGCACAGGTGTGGACCCTGGGGGGATTGGGGGGCACAGGTAGGACCCCCAGGGGCACAGGTGGGAGCCTGAGGGGATGGGGGGGCACAGGTCAGACACCCAGGGGGCTGGGATGGGCACAGGTGGGAGTCCCAGGGGCACAGGTGGGAGCCTGGGGGAATGGGGTGGGTACAGGTGAGAGCCTGGGGGGGCACAGGTGGGAGCCTAGAGGATGTGGGGAGCACAGGTGGGACCCCCAGGGTTACAGGTGGAACCCTGGGGGGATGGGGGGATTCAGGTGGGAGTCCCAGGGGTACAGGTGCGCACAGGTGGGAGCTGTGGGGGATGGGGGGGCACAGGTCGGACATCCAGGGGGCTGAGGGGGGCACAGATGGGAGCCTGGGGGAATGAGGGGGCACAGGTGGCAGCACAGGTGGGACCCCCAGGGGCACAGGTGGGAGCCTGGGGGGGCATAGGTGAGATCCCCAGGGGCTGAGGGGGGCACAGGTGGGAGCCTAGAGGATGGGAGGAGCACAGGTTGGGACCCCAGGGGCACAGGTGGGCTCAGGTGGGACCCCAGGGCTGGGGCAGGCACAGGTGGGAGCTCAGGACTGGGGTGGGCACAGGTGGGAGCTCAGGGGCAGTTGGGGTCACCCCCTGGGTAAATTGGCACCTCCCGGTAGCTGGGGTTGGTTGTGGGGGGAGCATCCCACAGCTCGGGGGGTTCGGGGTCTCAGGGGGTTTGGGGTCTTGGGGGGTTTGGGGTCTCAGGGGGTTTGGGGTCCCAGGGGAAGGATCCTGGAGGTCCCAGGGCGTTTGGGGTCCCAGGGGGTCTGGGGTCACAGGGGGTTTGGGGTCACAGGGGGTTTGGGGTCCCAGGGGAAGGATCCCAGGGGTCCCAGGGGGTTTGGGGTCTCGGGGGGTTTGGGGTCTCAGGGAGAGCCCCCTGCACTCTGAGCTCCCAGATCCCCCCTCCCAGAGCTCCCAAATCCCCACAATCCCAATTCCCCCAACCGTGGGGCACCCCTGGGTGCTCCTGGGGTGTTCCCTCTGCCCCCTCTGTCCCCTCCTGTCCTCTCTGCCCCCACTGTCCCCTCCTGACCCCACTGTCCCCTCTGTTCCCTCCTGACCCCTCCTGTCCCCTCTGTCCCCTCCTGACCCCTCCTGTCCCCTCTGTTCCCTCCTGACCCCTCCTGTCCCCTCCTGTCCCCTCTGCCCCCTCTGTCCCCTCCTGTCCTCTCCTGTCCCCTCTATCCCCTCCTGTCCCCTCTGTCCCCTCTGCCCCCTCCTGTCCCCTCTGTCCCCTCCTGTCCCCTCCTGTCCCCTCTGTCCCCTCCTGTCCCCTCCTGTCCCCACTGTCCCCTCTGTCCCCTCTGTCCCCGCTGTCCCCTCTGCCCCCTCCTGTCCCCTCTGTCCCCTCCTGTCCCCTCCTGTCCCCTCTGTCCCCTCTGTCCCCTCTGTCCCCTCCTGTCCCCTCTGTCCCCACTGTCCCCTCTGTCCCCTCTGTCCCCGCTGTCCCCTCTGCCCCCTCCTGTCCCCTCTGTCCCCTCCTGTCCCCTCCTGTCCCCTCTGTCCCCTCTGTCCCCTCTGTCCCCTCCTGTCCCCTCTGTCCCCACTGTCCCCTCTGTCCCCTCTGCCCCCACTGTCCCCCTCTGTCCCCTCTGTCCCTCTGTCCCTCTGTCCCTCTGTCCCTGTGTCCCTCTGACCCCTGCTGACCCCTCTGTCCCCTCTGACCCCTCTGTCCCCGCTGTCCCCCCCAGGCAGCAATTTCGGGGGCGGGGGCAGCTACAATGACTTTGGCAGCTACAACAACCAGGCCTCCACCTTCGGGCCCATGAAGGGCGGCAGCTTCGGGGGGCGCAGCTCGGGGCCCTACGGCGGCGGTGAGTGCCCGAAAACAGCCTGGGGGACCCCAAAAACCGCCCGGGGGACCCCAAAAACAGCCTGGGGACCCCAAAAACAGCCTGGGGGGGCCCAAAAACAGCCTGGGGACCCCTAAAACCACCCGGGGGACCCCAAAAACAGCCTGGGGGATCCTAAAATAACCTGGGGGACCCCAAAAACAGCCTGGGGGACCCCAAAAACAGCCCAGGGGACCCCAAAAACAGCCTGGGGACCCCAAAAACAGCCTGGGGGGGGCCCAAAAACCACCCAGGGGACCCCAAAAACAGCCTGGGGACCCCTAAAACAGCCTGGGGGACCCCAAAAACAGCCTGGGGGACCCCAAAAACAGCCTGGGGGACCCTAAAACAGCCTGGGGAACCCCAAAAATAGCCTGGGGGACCCTAAAACAGCCTGGGGAACCCCAAAAATAGCCTGGGGGACCCTAAAACAGCCTGGGGGACCCCAAAAACAGCCTGGGGGACCCCAAAAACCACCTGGGGGAACCCAAAAATCACCTGGGGGACCCCAAAATCAGCCCAGGGAACCCCAAAAACAGCCTGGGGGAACCCAAAAATCACCTGGGGTAGGCCAGAATCACCCTGGGTGACCTTAAAACCCACCCAGGGGACCCCAAAACCTACCCGGGGCACCCCAAAAACCACCCAGGGGACCCCCAAAATAGTCTGGGAAACCCCAAAAATCACCCAAGGAACCCCAAAAACCACCTGGGTGACCCCAAAAATCACCTGGGGGGGCTTAAAATGTATCGGGGTGGCCTTAAAATCATCTGGGAGGGGCTGGGGAGACCCCAAAATCACCTGGGGAGACCCCAAAGTGTCCTGGCAGGGGTCCCCTGTGTCCCTTGTGGGTTCTGGGGGGGTCCCCAAATGCGTCCCCAGTTTTTGGGGTGTCCCTAAATCCCCTAAATCCCCCCCAAAATCTGCAGGTGGTTACGGCAGCTCCAGCGGCGGCGGCAGCTACGGAGGAGGGAGGAGGTTTTAACGGCCAGGTGAGGGGGGAAAAAGGGGAAAAAGGGTGGGGGAAAAATGGGAAAGGGGTGGGGAAAATATGGGAAAGGAGTGGGGGAAATTTGGGAGAAAATGGGGAAAAATGGGGAAAAAATGAGGAAAAAATGGGGAAAAAATGAGGAAAAATGGGGAAAAAATGAGGAAGAAATGGGAAAAAATGAGGAAGAAATGAGGAAGAAATGGGGAAAAATGAGGAAGAATTGGGGAAAAAATGAGGAAAAATGGGGAAAAAATGAAAATATGGGGAAAATGAGGAAGAAGTAGGAGGGAAGGTACAAAAAAATTTGAATTTTTTGGGGGGGAAGTGGAGGGAAAAGAAGAGGTTGGGTTGGGAGGAAGGTTCAGAGAGGGAAGTGGGAAAATGTGAGTGGGAAAAAAAAGGTTGGAAAGAGGTGGGGAAAAGGGTGGCAGGGCTAAAGGAAAAGGATTTGGGGGAAAAAAGGGAGAAAAATGAGGGGAAATGGGGGAAAGGGGATCAGGGGATGGAGGGAAGAGGAAGGGGAAGGGCAGCGGTGAGGAGCAGAGAGAGAAAAAGGGGCTGGGGAGAGAGGGGGGAAAGGGAAATCCGGGCCAAGGGGGCTGGGAGGGGCTGGAGCTGGGAATTCCCGTGGGAATTGGGGCCGGGATCGGGGTGGGGCAGGGGGCAGGGCTGGGAATGGGGTGGGATTGGGGCAGGGGTCAGGCTGGGAATCCCAGTGGGATCGGCGGAGATTGGGATCAGAGCTGGGAGTGGGGCTGGGAATCCCAGTGGGATCAGAGCTGGGATTGGGCAGGGGTCAGAGCTGGGATCAGGGCTGGAAATCCAGTGGGATCAGAGCTGGCTGGGATCGGCAGAGATTGGGGCAGAGATTGGGATCAGAGCCGGGATTGGGGCTGGGATTGGGATGGGGCAGGGGTCAGGGCTGGGAATCCCAGTGGGATCAGTGCTGGGATCGGGACCAGCATCAGAGAAAGGATCGGGGCTGTTTTTGGGGCAGGGGTCAGGGCTGATTGGGGCCATGCTTGGGGCTGGGATCAGAGCAGGGATCGGGGCTGTTTGGGGGCAGGATCAAGGCTGGGATTTCAGTGCAGGGACTGGGGCTGTTTGGGGCTGGGATCAGAGCCCGGGGCTGTGTTTGGGGCTGTGTTTGGGGCCGGGATCTCAGTGCAGGCACTGGGGCTGTTTGTGGCTGTTTGGGGCCGGGCTCAGAGCAGGGATCAGGGCTGTGTTGGGGCTGTTTGGGGCTGGGATTGGGGCCGTGTTCAGGGACGTGTCTGGGGCTGGGACCAAAGCAGGGATCGTGGCTGTGTTTGGGGCAGGGCAGGGATCAAAGCAAGGATCAGGGCTGTTAGGGGTTGGGATTGGGGCAGGGACCGGGGCTGTTTGGGGCTGGGATCAGAGCAGGGATCGGGGCTGTGTTGGGGCTGTTTGGGGCTGTTTAGGACAAGGATCAGGGCCGTGTTCAGGGACGTGTTTGGGGCTGGGATCAGAGCAGGGTTTGGGGCCGTGTTTGAGGCCGTGTTTGGGGCTGTGTTGGGACAGGGATCGGGGCTGTTTGGGGCTGTTTGGGGTCGGGGTCAGAGCAGGGATTGGGGCTGTGATCAGTGCTGGGATCGGGCCGGGATCAGGGCTGTGTTTGGGACTGTTTGAGGCCAGGATTGGGGCTGTTTGGGGTTGGGATCAGAGCAGGGATTGTGCCTGTGTATGGGGCAGGGACTGGGGCTGTTGTTTGGGGCTGTGTTTGGGGCTGTGTTGGGACAGGGATCGGGGCTGTTTAGGGCAGGGACCGGGGCTGTGTTTGGGGCAGGGATCAGGGCAGGGATCAGCAGGGATTGTGGCTGTGTTGGGACAGGGATCGGGGCTGTTTGGGGCTGGAATCAGAGCAGGGATTGGGGCTGTGTATGGGGCAGGGACCGGGGCTGTTGTTTGGGGCTGTTTGGGGCCGTGTTTGGGGCTGTGTTGGGACAGGGATCAGAGCAGGGATCGGGGCTGTTTTGGGGCCGTTTCTGGGGCAGGGATCGGGCCCGCGGCTCTGCCCCTCCCGGAGCCGCTCCCCCCGCGGTCTGTCTGTCTGTGTCCGTCTGTCTGTGTCTGTCTGTCTGTGTCTGTCTGTCTGTCTGTCCATCCATCTGACGGTGCCCCCGCCGTGTCCCGCTCTGTCCCCGCAGGAGCCGGAGCCGGGCGGAGCCGGGGGCGGCCCCCGGAGCCAGCGCCGGGCCGGGCGGAGCCCCCCGGGCCCCCCGGGGCCGCAGTGAGGTCGTCGTGTCCGGGCTCCTCCCCCCACCCACCCCCCCAAAATTCCACAGGCCGGACCCCCCCCCTCCCCCACCCCGCCCTGTGTCCTGTACCCTTCCCCTCCCCCACCTCAATAAATGTCTCTTGGGTTTTTTTTTTTTTTTTTTTTTAAATTATTTTTTATTATTCTGATGAATTTGACGAAGAGGCGGCGGCGGGTTGGGTGTGTGTGTAGGGGGGGGCTGCTTTCTTTCTGATTGGTTCCCTCAGCTGTCAGTCACACAGCCTGGCCCCGCCCCCTCCGCCCCTCCCCCCCCTTTGTCGCCACGCCTCTGTTGTCACCCTGGGTGTCCCCCCGGGGTGTCCCCCCGGGGTGTCCCAGCCCCCCTCCCCACTAATTCCCACCTTGCCTTTTGTAGGAGCCGCCGGCCCCGGGAGAGGAGCCCGCGGAGGTGAGCGGGGGGACACTTTGGGGACACTTTGGGGACATTGGGGACAGCCCAGGGCTGGGCCACCCCCTCCCCTGCCCCCACCCCAGTCCCGCCCCAGCGCCCGCGGGACCCCCCGGTGCCCTCAATAAAAGGGTATTTTTGTACCTGTGTCCCGTCTGTGGGGGCGGCACGGAGGGAGGGGACAGCGAGGGGACACGGCGGGGACAGGGACAGAGCAGCCATGGGGGGACAGAGGTGGGGACAGGACACGGGGGGGACAGGGACATCGTGGGGGACAGGGACGGAGCAGCCATGGGGGAACAGAGACACCATGGGGACAAGGACACCATGGGGACAGGGACAGAGCAGCCATGGGGGGACAGGGACACCATGGGGACAAGGACACCATGGGGACAGGACAGAGCAGCCATGGGGGAACAGAGACACCATGGGGACAAGGACACCGTGGGGACAGGGACACAGTGGGGACAGGGAGACACCATGGGGACAGGGACATGGCGGGACAGGGACACCCTGGGGACAGGGACAGAGATGGGGACAGGGACACCGTGGGGACAGGGACAGAGCAGCCATGGGGGGACAGGGACACCACGGGGACAGGGACCATGGGGACAGGGACACTGTGGGGACAGGGACACGGCGGGGACAGGGACAGAGATGGGGACAGGGACATGGCGGGGACAGAGGTGGGGACAGGGACACCATGGGGACAGGGACACAGTGGGGACAGGGACAGAGCAGCCATGGGGGACAGAGGTGGGGACAGGGACACGGGGGGACAGGGACTCAGTGGGGACAGAGACATGATGGGGACAGGGACAGAGATGGGGACAGGGACATGGTGGAACAGGAATCGAGGAGATGGGGCAGCCATGGTGGGACAGGGACAGGACAGGGACAGCAGGGTGGGGGACACCGGTGTGGGGAGCCCAGAGGCCACCTGTGTGTGACCTGGAGGGGACAGGAGCGATGTGGCACCCGGGGGTGGCACCTCCTGGCCCTGGGAGGGGACAGCAGCGGGAGGAGGTGGCAGGAAATGTGTCACCTCAGGGGACAGGGTGACAAAGGAATGTGTCACCCCCCAGGGGACAGGGGACACGGACACAGCAGTTGGTGGTGGCTTGGCAGGGGTGGGCAGTGGCAGGGGTGTCCCCAGGGTGTCACAGGGGGCCCTGGGTGGCACAGGGGTCACCCCAAGCCCCCGAAGCTCTCAGGGGTCCCATCCCTGTCCCCGAATGTCCCCAAACGCCTGGTGGGTGACAAGTTGGGTCCCCTCCTCGAGTGTCCCCAGCCCCGGGGAGGTGACACACAGGGTGCCACCTCCGCCCCCAGGAGCACCCAGCACCTGACGGGGGACATGTCCAGGTCCCCACAGGGCGTGTCCCTGTCCCGAGAGCCCCCAACACCTGGGGGGTGACACCACTGAGGTCCCCACGCGTGTCCCTGTCCCTGAGAGCTCCCTGCAGCTGGGAGGTGACACCGCCAATGTCCCCAGGAGCCCCCAAGACTTGGGAGGTGACACTGCCGGTGTCCCTGTCCCCAAGAGTCCCCAACAGCTGAGAGGTGACACCACTGATGTCCCCAGGAGCCCCCAAGACTATGGAGGTGACACCACCGATGTCCCTGTCCCCAGAGTCCCCAACACCTGGGGGGTGACACTGCTAAGGTCCCCACGCATGTCCCCGTCCCCCAGTGCCCCCAAGACTTGGGAGGTGACACCGCCGATGTCCCCAACCCCGAGACTCCCCCGCAGCTGGAGGTGACACCGCCAATGTCCCTGTCCCCGAGAGTCCCCAACAACTGGGAGGTGACACCACCAATGTCCCCAACCCCGAGACTCCCCCGCAGCTGGGAGGTGACCCCGCCCATGTCCCCGTCCCCCAGCGCCCCCCGCAGCCGCCGCCGGACCCTCTCCAGCTCCCCCCGCAGTGTCCCCAGCGCCGCCTCCGCCGTCCCCGCACCCTCAGCAGCCGCTCCCGCTCCCGGCCCAGCCGCGCCAGCTCCTCCCGCAGCCCGGCCACCTCCTGCAGCCGCCTCCGGCGACACCTCCGCGCCGCCGCCCCGTTCCTCCCGCGCCGCCGCCCCGTTCCTCCCGCGCCGCCGGCTGTCCCGGGCCAGCGCCAGCTGCGCCCGCGATGTCCCCGCGCGGGCCAGCGCGGCGCGGAGCTGCTCGGCGGGCAGGGTGACAATGGCCTCGGGGGACAGCGGCAGCTCGCGGCTGCCACCCCTGGCACCGTCCTTGTCACCGTCGGTGTCACCCGTGTTGTCACCGTTGTCACCGTTGTCACCCGTGTTGTCGCCGTCGTTGTCGCCGCCGTGCGGGGCTGGCGGGAAGGGAGGGGGGGAAGGGGAATGGCGGGAAATGGGGGGGAAAAGGCGGGAAATGGGGAAGGGGAGGGGAAAACGGGGCGCCCCCCGCGGGGGGCTCCGGCCGCAGCTCCAGACCCTGCGGACAGAGCGGGGAGGGGTCACGGGGGGTCCCGGGGGACAAAAAGGGGACATTGGGGGGTCCAGATTGGGGGGGGGAGTCCTGGGAGGACTTTGGGGGGTCCCGGGGATGGGGGAGGAGGGAACAGCGGCCGCTAGGGGCGGTGAGAGCCGCCAGGGGGCGTGGTCAAAGGGGCGTGGTCTGGGAGGGGGCGTGTCCAACCTGCGGCTCGTTGAGTGACAGCAGCTCCTGCCACGTGACCCTCCGCCTCGCCCGCGCCGGCAGGGGGCGCGCTTGGGGCGGGGCCTCCGTCGGACACGCCCCCACAGCGCGTGCGGTACGCCGCTGATTGGCTGGGACGGTTGGTTTGGTCACGCCCCCTTTGTAGGGCCCCTCCCCCAGCGAAGCCCGCCCCTGAAACGCCCCCAAAACCACCCAAAATCCCGCCCCTAAAAATCCCAAAATCCCCCAAATCCTGCCCCTAAAATCCCCCAAACTACCCAAAATCCCCCAAATCCTGCCCCTAAAAATCCCCAAAACCACCCCAAAATTCCCCCAAATCCTGCCCCTAAAAATCCCCCAAACCACCCCAAAATCCCCCCAAATCCCGCCCCTAAAAATCCCCAAACCACCCCAAAATCCCCCAAATCCCGCCCCTAAAAATCCCCAAAACCACCCCAAAATCCCCCAAATCCTGCCCCTAAAAAATCCCCCCAAACCACCCCAAAATCCTGCCCCTAAAAATCCCCAAAACCATCCCAAATCCCCAAAATCCCTCCCCTAAAAATCCCCCAAAACCACCGTAAAATCCCCCCAAATCCCGCCCCTAAAAATCCCCAAATCACCCCAAAATCCCCAAATCCTGCCCCTAAAAATCCCCCAAATCATCCGAAAATCCGCCCCTAAAAATCCCCAAAACCATCCCAAAATCCCTCCCCTAAAAATACCCAAAATCCTCTAAATCCCGCCCCTAAAATCCCCCAAATCATCCCAAAATCCCCCAAAATCCGCCCCTAAAAATCCCCCAAATCATCCCAAATCCCCAAAATCCCTCCCCTAAAAATCCCCAAACCACCCAAAACCCCCCAAATCCCACCCTTGAAACACCTCCAAAACCCCCCCCAAAATCCCAAAAACCCCGCAAACCCCCGCCCCCTCTCCCCTCACCCCCCCCATCCCCCCCCCCCACCCCCCCCCGCCCCTCCGGGCCCCCCCGAGCGCCCCCCGCCCCCCCCTCCCTCACCTGCGGGTCCCCCATGGCCGCGGCCGCCGCCTCCTCCTGCAGCCCCGGCGGGGTCAGCGCCTGAGGGGGGTGGGACACCCCGGGGACACCCCTGGGGACATCCTGGGGACACCCCGGGGACACCCCTGGGACACCCCTGGGGACACCCTGGGGACACCCTGGGGACACCCTGGGGACACCCCTGGGGACACCCCGGGGACACCCTGGGGACACTCTGGGGACACCCCCGAGCCTTGGGGACACCCTGGGGACACCCTGGGGACACCCTGGGGACACCACGGGGACACCCCGGGGACACCCTGGGACACCCTGGGGACACCTCGGGGAACACCTTGGGGACATCCTTGGGGACACCCTGGGGGACATCCTTGGGGACACCCTGGGGACACCCCTGGGGACACCCTGGGGACACCCCCGAGCCTTGGGGACACCCTGGGGACACCCCCGCTCGCGCTGTCCCCTCTGTCCCCACCCCGTTGCCCGGGTGGGGCACCCGGGAGTGGCACAAGGAGCAACAGACGGTGACACCGCCTTGTCACCTCTGTCACCCCCCCTGTCACCCCGGGGTCACCTCCCCATCCCCCCCGTCACCCTCCGTGTCCCCTCCGTGTCCCCCATTGTCCCCCCGTGTCGCAGCCCCTGGTGCCACCAGCCCGTCCCTGTCACCTCCCCCGAGCCAGGACCCACCTGGGGACAGGGACAGGGACAGGGACAGGGACAGGGGCAGTGCCACCCCCGCCCTGCCCGCCCCGGGGACACCCTGGGGACAACGCGGGGGGGACAGGAACTGAAGGGGGGGACACCACAGGGGGACAGGGATGGGGACACAGGGACAGGACGGGGGGGGGACACTGGGGACACGGTGGTGGCACAGGGGACCCCCCCTCGTCTCCCCCCCCCCTCGGTGACACGGAAGCCACCGGCGGTTTCCCCTTGGGGACAGCGGGGACAAGGGGCGGTGTCACCCCCGCCAGGCGCTATCAGCGGGGCCCAGCGCGTCCGGGGGCCACTGTCACCCCCCCTGGTGGCACTGTCACCCCCCCTGGTGGCACTGTCACCTCCCCTGGTGGCACTGTCACCCCCCCTGGTGGCACTGTCACCCCCCCTTGGTGGCACTGTCACCTCCATTGGTGGCACTGTCACCTCCCTGGTGGCACTGTCACCCCCCCTGGTGGCACTGTCACCTCCCCTGGTGGCACTGTCACCCCCCCTTGGTGGCACTGTCACCTCCATTGGTGGCACTGTCACCTCCCTGGTGGCACTGTCACCCCCCTTGGTGGCACTGTCACCCCCCCGGGTGGCACTGTCACCCCCGCTGGTGGCACTGTCACCTCCCCTGGTGGCACTGTCACCCCCCCGGTGGCACTGTCACCCCCCTTGGTGGCACTGTCACCTCCCCGGTGGCACTGTCACCCCCATTGGTGGCACTGTCACCCCCCCTGGTGGCACTGTCACCCCCCCCGGTGGCACTGTCACCCCCCTGGTGGCACTGTCACCCTCCTGGTGGCACTGTCACCTCCCCTTGGTGGCACTGTCACCTCCCCTGGTGGCACTGTCACCCCCCCCTGGTGGCACTGTCACCCTCCGGGTGGCACTGTCACCCCCCCCGGGTGGCACTGTCACCCCCTTGGTGGCACTGTCACCCCCCCTGGTGGCACTGTCACCCTCCTGGTGGCACTGTCACCTCCCCCTGGGTGGCACTGTCCCTGCCCTCTCGCCCATGTCACCCCCTGGCGCTGGCGCCTCGCAGGGTTTGGCTGTGTCCCCAATGTCCCCAATTGTCCCCAATGTCCCCAATGTCCCCAAATGTCCCAATGTCCCCAAATGTCCCCAATTGTCCCCAATGTCCCCAATGTCCCCAATGTCTCCAGTTGTCCCCAATGTCTCCAACCGTCCCCCGTGTCCCCAATGTCCCAATTGTCCCCAAATGTCCCCCGTGACCCCAAGTGACCAAAGGTCACGCGAGGCCCCGCCCCTTGGAGGGCGTGGCCAAGCGAAGGGCGTGACCAGACGCTAGACAGGGCATCGCTTCCGGTCACGTGCTCACGGAGGCAGCCAATCAGAGCCCGGGTCCGGCAAAAGGGTGACATCAGCGCTTCCCCGGTAACTATGGCAACTGCACCGCCCCCTCCGCTTCCGGGAGCGCCGCGCGGTGGTGATTGATATGTGGCTCGTCTAATCAGCGGCCGGAGCGGGAAGCGCGGGAAAGACCGGCCCGCCCACCGCGCGGGAGAGCGCCGCGATTGGCGCGATTGAGGCAGAGTTGGACCAATCACTCTGGAGAGGCAGGGCCAACAGGAGTGATTGGCAGGCCAGCAGCCAATCAGCGGCGGGCGCTCTTCCGGCTCCACGTCGGCAGCGGCGGAGGCAAATGGAGGCGCTGATGCTGGTAGGGCCGGGGGGCCGGGGGGAGAGGGGAGCGGGGGGGACTGGGAGGGACTGGGGGGACTGGGAGGGACTGGGAATGGGGGATTGGGGCTGGGGGGCTGGGGGGGTGAGGGGTGCCCGGTGGTCCGGGGTGGGGACGGTGCGGGGTGAGTTGGGGGTCCCCGGGGGGGTCCCGGGGGGGCAGCGCTGTCACCGCGGGGTCACCGCGGAGGGCGGCCCCGGGCGGGCTGGGGGGCGGCTGGTGGCCACGGGTGACCACTGGTGACAGTTGGTGGCCATGGGTGACCATGGATGACCATAGGTGGCCCTGGGTGGCCGTGGATGGCCATTGGTGTCCGTGGGTGACCATAGGTGTCCGTGCGTGTCCGTGGGTGACCATGGGTGACCATAGGTGACCATGGGTGACCATGGGTGGCAGTTGGTGTCCGTGGGTGACCATTGGTGTCTGTGGGTGTCTGTGGGTGACCATTGGTGGGCATGGGTGGCCGTGGGTGACCATTGGGTGACCATTGGTGGCCATGGGTGTCCCTGGGTGACCGTGGGTGTCCCTGGGTGTCCGTGGGTGTCCGTGGGTGGACCATTGGTGTCCATGGGTGTCCCTGGGTGACATAGGTGACCATAGGTGACCATTGGTGGCCATGGGTGACCGTGGGTGACCATTGGTGACCATTGGGTGTCCATTGGGTGTCCATGGGTGACCGTGGGTGACCATTGGTGACCATTGGGTGTCCCTGGGTGTCCGTGGTGTGGGTGGGTCCCCGGGCCGAGGTTCTGTCCTACACTCCGGCTGTGGCTCTGGGCAGTCAGTGCATCACAGAACTTGGTCCCAGGGGGCCCCGAGCGACGGGAGGGGACACGGGGACATTGGGGACAATGGGGATAATGGGGACAGAGGGGACATTGGGGACAATGGGGACATTGGGACATTGGGGACACTGGGGACATTGGGGACACTGGGGACATTGGGGACATTGGACATTGGGGACAATGGGCGGGACACGGGGACACTGGGGACACCTGGGGACATTTGGGGACATTGGGGACACGGGGACATTGGGGACATTGGGGGCATTGGGGACATTGGGGACATTGGGGACATTGGGGACACTGGGGACATGGGGGACATTGGGACATTGGGGACACTGGGGACATGGGGGACATTGGGGACATTGGGGACACGGGGACATTGGGGACATTGGGACATTGGGGACACTGGGGACATGGGGGACATTGGGACATTGGGGACATTGGGGGCATTGGGGACACTGGGGACATTGGGGACATGGGGGACATGGGGGACAATGGGGACATTGGGGACATTGGGGACACTGGGGACAGTGACCCCCACAGCAGCTGCTGTGACCCCTGGCACAGCCCCCACAGTGTCCCTGGTGTGGGGTGACACCGGTGGCCCTGTCCCTGTCCCCAGGGTGGTGGCACTGTCCCTGTCCTGTCCCTGTCCCCGGGGTGGTGGCCCTGTCCCTGTCCCCAGGGTGGTGGCACTGTCCCCAGGGTGGTGGCACTGTCCCTGTCCCTGTCCCTGTCCCCACAGGAGCCGTCCCTGTACACGGTCAAGGCCGTCATCATCCTGGACAACGACGGCGAGCGGCCTCTTCGCCAAGGTGGGGACAGCGGGGACAGCAGGGGACACCGAGGGGACACCGAGGGGACACCGAGGGGACACCGAGGGGACACTGCCCTGCTGCCATCTCCCTGTCCCATCCTCCATGTCCCCAATGTCCCCAATATCCCCCTGTCCCCTTTGTCCCCCTGTCCCCAATGTCCCCAATGTCCCCAATGCCCCAATGTCCCCTTGTCCCCAATGTCCCCAATGTCCCCAATGTCCCCAATGTCCCCAATGTCCCCATGTCCCCAATGTCCCCAATGCCCCCAATGCCCCAATGTCCCCAATGCCCCCAATGCCCCCCATTGTCCCCAATGTCCCCAATGTCCCCCATGTCCCCCATGTCCCCAATGTCCCCCATGTCCCGTGTCCCCAATGTCCCCAATGTCCCCAATGACCCAATGTCCCCAATGACCCCAATGCCCCCCAATGACCCCAATGTCCCCAATGACCCCAATGTCCCCAATGACCCCAATGCCCCCAGTGTCCCCAATGTCCCAATGCCCCCCAATGTCCCAATGTCCCCAATGTCCCCAATGTCCCCTGTCCCTGTCCCAGTACTACGATGACACCTACCCCAGCGTGAAGGAGCAGCGCGCCCTTCGAGAAGAACATCTTCAGCAAGACACACCGGAGTGACAGTGAGGGGACACGGGGACATGGGGACACGGAGGGGGACGGGGGGGGATAGGGGACATTGGGAACGCAGGGGACAGGGGGACACGGGGGACGGGGGAGAGGGGGACAGGGGGACATACAAGGGACACAGGGGACATGGGGATAGAGTGACACAGGGGACAGAGGGGACACAGAGATACAGGAGACAGGAGGACGCAGGGGACAGGGGGAGAGGGGGACATGGGGGGGACACAGGGGACACGGGATAGGGGGGACCTTGGGGACACGGGGACACGGGGACACGGGGGAGAGGGGGACACAGGGGACACGGGGACACAGGGGACACGGGATAGGGGGGACATTGGGGACACGGGGACACGGGGACACGGGGGAGAGGGGGACAGGGGGGACATTGGGATTCAGAGATACAGTAGACAGGGGGGACATGGGGGGAGAGGGGGACGGGGGGGACACAGGGACACAGAGATACAGGAGATGGGGGGGGGGACAATGGGGGGGGGACACGGGGGGACCCTGCCCTGTCCCTGTCCCCAGTGTGGCTGTCCCCAGTGTGGCTGTCCCCAGTGTCCCTGTGGCTGTCCCCAGTGTCCCTGTCCCCAGTGTCCGTGTCCCTGTCCCCAGTGTCCCTGTCCCTGTCCCCAGTGTGGCTGTCCCCAGTGTCCCTGTGGCTGTCCCCAGTGTCCCTGTCCCCAGTGTCCGTGTCCCCAGTGTCCCTGTCCCTGTCCCCAGTGTGGCTGTCCCCAGTGTGGCTGTCCCCAGTGTCCCTGTGGCTGTCCCCAGTGTCCCTGTGGCTGTCCCCAGTGTCCGTGTCCCCAGTGTCCCTGTCCCTGTCCCCAGTGTCCCTGTCCCCAGTGTCCCTGTCCCCAGTGTCCCTGTCCCCGTCCCAGGTGAGATCGCGCTGCTGGAGGTCTGACCGTGGTGTACAAGAGCAGCATCGACCTGTACTGCTACGTCATCGGCAGCGCCCACCAGAACGAGGTGGGGACACCGGGGACACCGCGGGGGACACCAGGGGCATGGGGGGACACAGGGACATGGGGGACATGAGGACATTGGGGACATTGGGCACATGGGGGACATTGGGGACACTGGGACATTGGGGACATGGGGGACATGGGGACATGGGGGACACCGGAGGGACACGGGGGACACCATGGGAACATTGTGGGGACCTTGTGGGGACACGGGGACATGGGGCCACAGGAGCACCACGGGGATATGGGGGATATGGGGACGTGGTGGGGACACGGGGGACATGGGGACATTGTGGGGACATGGGGAGACTGGGGACACGGGGGACACGGGGACATGGGGGGGACATGGGGACACCACGGGGGTATGGGGGACATGGGGACGTGGGGAACACAGGGACATGAGGACATTGTGGGGACATGGGGGACATGGGGATATTGGGGGGACATGGGGACACCACGGGGGTATGGGGGACGTGGGGGACACAGGGATATGGGGGACACGGGGACATTGCGGGGATGTGGGGACACAGAGACACCACAGGGACATTGTGGGGACACGGCGGACGCGGGGGCACGGAGGACACAGGGACATGGGGACATTGTGGGGTTTTGGGGGACATGGGGACACGGGAACACCACGGAGGCATGGGGGACACAGGGACACAGGGGACATTGGGGACATTGGGGACGCTGAGCGGGCACTGGGGACACGCAGGGCATGAGGGGACCTGGGGACACTGAGGGGACACGAGGACGGGCAGGGGGTGGGCGGGGACAGAGGGGGTGGCAGGGCAGGGGGACCCTGGGGTGGCAGGGAGGGGACACTGCCTGTGCCCCCGTGTGCCCCCGTGTGACCCCGCTGTGTCACCCTCCTGTCCCCTTGTGTCACCCTGCTGTCCCTGCTGTCCCCTCTGTGTCACCTCTCTGTCCCCTCTCTGTCCCTCTGTCCCCTCTGTGTCACCCTGCTGTCCCCGCTGTCCCCTCTGTCCCCTCTGTCCCCTCTGTGTCACCCTCCTGTCCCTGCTGTCCCCGCTGTCCCTCTGTGTCACCCTCTCTGTCCCTCTGTCCCCTCTGTCCCCTCTGTGTCACCTCTCTGTCCCCAGCTGATGCTCACAGCCGTGCTCAACTGCCTGTTCGACTCCCTGAGCCAAATGCTGAGGTACTGGGGACACCTGGGGACACCTGGGGACACCTGGGACACCTGGGGACACCCAGGGTGGGGTTGGTGTCCCCAGAGGGCGCTGGCACCGGTGGGGGGAGGGCTGGGGGAGCCTGGAGGAGGGGATGGCTCATGTGGGGGTGTCCCCCATGTCCCGGGGTGTCCCCTGGCTGTTCCCTGGGGTGTCCCTGGGTGTCCCAGCTGTCCCCTGGGGTGTCCCCGGGGTGTCCCCAGCTGTCCCCTGGGGTGTCCCCAGCTGTCCCCAGCTGTCCCAGCTGTCCCCTGGTGTCCCCTGCAGGAAGAACGTGGAGCGCCGGGCGCTGCTGGACAACATGGAGGGGCTGTTCCTGGCCGTGGACGAGATCGTGGACGGAGGGTGGGGCTGTCACCTCCCTGTGGGGACTGTCACCTCCCCCCTGGGGCTGTCACCTCCCCCCTGGGGCTGTCACCCACCCTGGGACTGTCACCTCCCCCCTGTGGGGCTGTCACCTCCCCCCTACTATGGGGACTGTCACCTCCCTACTATGGGGACTGTCACCTCCTCCCTGTGAATGTCACCTCCTCCCTGGGACTGTCACCTCCTCCCTATGGGGACTGTCACCTCCCTACTATGGGGACTGTCACCCACCCTGGGGCTGTCACCTCCCCAGGACTGTCACCTCCCCCCTGGGGGCACTGTCACCTCCCCCCTCTGGGGACTGTCACCTCCCCCTGTGACTGTCACCTTCCTCTGCGACTGTCACCCACCCTGGGGCTGTCACCTCCCCCCTCTTGGGGTTGTCACCTCCCCCCTGGCACTGTCACCTCCCTCCCCCTGCGCTGTCCCCTCCCCCCTGTGGGCACTGTCCCCTCCCCCTGGCGCTGTCCCCTCAGTGCCACCCCGGTGTCCCCTCAGGGTGATCCTGGAGAGCGACCCCCAGCAGGTCGTGCACCGCGTGCTGTGCGGGTACGGGGGTACAGGGGGATTTGGGGGGGTTTGGGGGGATTTGGGGGGGATTTGGGGTTTTTTGGGTTTTTTGGGGTTGTTTGGGGGTTTTTTGGGGGCTGGTTTTGGGTTTTTGGGGGGAATTTGGTTTTTTGGGTTTTTTGGGGGGCTGGTTTTGGGGGGATATTGGGGTTTTGGGGGGGCTTTGGGGTTTTGGGGTGGTTTGGGGTTTTTTGGGGGGATTTGGGGGTTTTTGGGGTTTTTTTGGGGCTGGTTTTGGAGGGATTTGGGGTTTTTGGGGGGATGTGGGGCTTTTTGGGGGGATTTGGGGTTTTTTTGGGGGTTTTTTGGGTTGTTTGGGGGTTTTTTGGGGGATGGGTTTGGGGGGATTTGGGGTTTTTGCGGGGATTTGGGGTTTTTTGGGGGGATTTAGGGTTTTTTTGAGGGGTCTTTGAGGGGTTTTTGGGTTCTTTTTGGGAGTGGTTTTGGGGGGATTTGGGGTTTTTTTGGGTTTTTTTTGGGTTTTTTTTGGGTTGTTTTGGTTCTTTTTGGGAGCTGTTTTTGGGGGGATTTAGGGTCTTTAGGGGGTCCTTTGGGGCTTTTGGGGGGGATTTAGGGGGGGATTTGGGTTTTTCAGGGGCATTTGGGGTTTTGGGGGGGATTTGGGGTTTTTTTGAGGGGTCTTTGAGGGGTTTTGGGGGATTTGGGGTTTTGGGGGGGGGTTTGGGTTTTTTTGAGGGGATTTGGGGTTTTTTGGGGGCATTTGGGGTTTTTTTGGGGGGCTTGGGGTTTTTGGGGTGCATTTGGGGTTTTTTTGA